>JAYMTE010000281.1:0-20254 GCA_036897545.1 Pelargonium fulgidum
TTCTTATCTATACTGACACTCACAAACTTTGGCCTTGGCTTCCACGGCTGATAAACACTGGCATGCAGCCATGGTTCACCATATTTTGTTTTCCGGCCCCGTGAAGCTCATAAATTTGCATCATATGTCCTCTCCCAACCCAGATTGGGATCCACTAGAAAACCCGCACATTTTCTTTCGACATGGCCAAGACATCCGCAATAGTAGCAGAAGTTGAATAATTTTTTGTATTGAAACGAAACCTGAGCTTTTCCATGCCCAACGAAGTCCAACGTGACCCTCCGGTGTAAGGGTTTTTGGACATCGAACAGAACCCTAAAATGAACATACAAATTCCAGTCGCCTTTAAAGTTTAGTTTGTCCGATTTCGAGTATGTTCCAATCACATGGCCAAGGTCGGTGTAAACTCTCTCTATCACATACTTTTTCGAGATTACCCATGCCTGAATCCAAAAACTAGTAGTCCACAGTTCCATAGTTGACGTATGTTCTCCAAAACCAATCTTTTGCATCAACAATATATGACCATTAAAAGTCTAAAGGCCCTCATCTATAACTTCGTTCACATCAAATTCACTAAAGAATTCAAACAAGAAAGAGTCTGCCGGATATACAGAGTAGGGTCCGTGATATCTGAAATACGAACCCCCAACGATGGCCTCCAAGACCCAGCCATCATATGTTTCATGTTCATAAAATTAATTGGGGCCTTAGTGAGAAATCTTCTTGCATAGTTGAAGACTGGGACACTCTCTTCTTCCACTGGCACGTTTGTAGCGCCATACCGAATAACCGCGTCCTCCTTCCCCAGCCCGGTACGCTGAACCGGCCTCGTAACTTCGTCCAACTCCATAGTTGTACTGTTGTTGTTCACATTGGTTGTCATGACGAACTATATAAGTATGCCAGATAACAGATATAGATGATCAGAACACTGTAATAATCGTGCTCAACTTAGCACCGCAAGCCAGAAATCCCTAGAAAAACCAAAACTTGTCAAAGAAGACAAACAAGAAGCGAGAGAGATCACAGTTTTATGATTATTTATTTTCTTCTTTTCCTTTCTATCGAGAATATATCTTCTTTTTAGAGTATTCAATAGTTAAATGCAAAAATTGAGGGTATCCAAAATTAAAAAGATACGGTAGGCAATTATCCCAAGGAACTAAAGTCCAAAGATGTGATATGGAACACCATAAATGATGCTCCAATTCTAAATTACTGTTCAGATGTCAATACGTCACAACTCACAACAACATTATCATCCACATTTCTAAGTGAATTCACTCCATTCCCCATCATCATTCTTCCTATAAAGAGTAATTGATTTTAGGATTGAACTCACCAATCTAGAATTACAATTTGAGTGCTGAGTAACAACAGTTAACCAGTAATGGATTATTTGCCAAAAAAAAATCTGTTGGGAGAATAAATCAGCAACATTGGCAAGGAAATGAATGAATAAATGAGAGAATAAAGTCGTTCAAAACTTTCCTTACAATGACAACTAGGGAGAAACATTAGAACAATTAATTGAGATGTCCAGTGGAATGAAATCCCTAAAAAGAAACAAAAACTAATTCGTCGAAGGCAAAGCAATGGAAATAGAAATCAGTCAGCACGCGGCAGCAGGAAACTGAAGCCCGAGTTCTCACGAATCAGTGGCGGTGGTTCGATATCAGATATGTCTATTTGCTCCATCGACTTCGATAAGTCATCAACCGAGAAGGGAATGCTGCATCGAATACAAGATAGGATTGAACCATTAGACAGACTTATCAACTGCATTCATATTGGAATAAAAATAAAAGAAACATTACCTTGAATCATCATCCAGCAGAAAAGAACTACTAACTGCATTATTGGAATCTTCAGTCATCAAGACTCTCATATTGGATATAACCTAAATGCAGATATTCAAATATGTGCATGGTCAATTTTTCGCACAATGTGCAAAACAGCGTGTGCTCTAGACATAAGGACAAAGTGACTTACATCCGGGGACACACTATGCGTTCCATACTTGTCATCCCAATACATGGTGCTGATACGATATAGCTGCTGTATACTGAGTACCTGTACATGGACAAATTGCGGTGCTTCAGGTGTAACCAATGAACATGTTTGTGTGTACTCATATCGATAATAAGAATGTATAGATCACTCACTGGGCACAGATCATGACTTATTTCATCCAGTGTTTTCTTCGGTTTTTGATGTATCACCTGGAAAAGCAAAATGGTGACCCTTCAATATCCTACTTTCTTATTCAATATCAAAGTAAGGAACGAAACAAAAAAAGAAAGAGGACAAGAGTGGGAAATGGACACAGAAATGTTTACCAGAAAGCCAATAGCCTGCCTAATATGCTTAAGCTCATCCCAAGCTGAACCTGCATACTGCAATATATTCCGTTCTGTTTATATGCGATCAGTATTTTACTTACATAAAGGTACTGGTGGAATAAGGTACCTCATCTGTTGCCTTGTAACACCAGTGTTCCAATTCTGCCAAGCCAGCTTTAACATATTCTCCGTTACTAAATGAACAGCATTCTCGTCTTAATAGAAGACTGCAACGGGAAAAAAAAATATTTAAGAGATGTTCCATTGCAATCACAATAGCAGCTAAAAGAAAAGAAGCTAAACTGAGTACCTGTTGAACAGTTGAACATTGATGAAAGAGAAAATTTGGGTGAACACCTTGCGGACTAAGAACGGAGGTACCTGGAAAAAGAGCAAGAATCAGAATGAAATTTCAAAGTTTCCAACTTAAAATTAGGTATTATCCAACAAGGTACATTAATTCATGGAATCACAAAGCTGAAATTGCCCAAAACCTTGTGCAGACGTCTAAATTTAATAGATAGTCATTGTTGTAAGCCTTCTAGAGTGGGAGGAAAATTTGAAATAAAATGAAAAACAGATGTTCCCTTACATGATTTGCTTTCAAAGTGTTTAAGAAGTTCCCAAGGCTCTTCACAATCCCTTGCCAATGAGCAATCAGAGCTTGCTGTGCTGCAGTGTTGGCAACTGAACGTGTTCCCTTAACCAAGCTTGCTCTGGATGTTCTTGGAGCCTATATCATAATATTGGTACATAAATGCAAATTCAAAATAAAAACCCTTTTTTACCTGCAATTAAACAATTATTATACCTGGATGCACAATCCAAGCAATGGGGAAATTTCTTTCTTCAAATTATCCCGAATCATTCCATAAATCTTTTCCACATATGCAGTAAGCTGTTGTTTAAAAAGCAAAGCTGGGTACTTGGCTTCAACTTGCCGTAAAGTGTCCACTCCACCACTGAGTCCACTATTGATCAAGGAAAGATTTACGCCTTGTGGAGCTCCACGGAAACTCTAAAGGAACAAATAAAGAAAATATGAATCCCTGAGTCACAGTATATAGTAGAATTTTGTTAGCATTGCCATTTAATTGTTATACTGAACTTGTACTTACTTGAGTCATCCTCCCAAAGAGGGTGGCTGATGATGATCGGCGGCGTTGTGGAGCCATTCCAGCTGCACCGCTTGCTTTGAGTGTGCGTTGAAGTAACAAAAGAAGTGTTGAGGCATTGGATAACCAATATGCCAAGATATCATTGTTATCTTGGGTCTGAAATCAAAATGGCATTCAAATTCTGATGTTTAGAGGAGAAAACATATGTTATAATGAGTATAGAGCTGGGTATCTCAAACCTCAATGGCATGGCCTATGGTTTGAATGATGCGGTCAAAAATGCTGGTTCGCTCAACTTCAAATGATCTCCACTGTAAAAGGCATTTGTATATGATACAGGCAGCGATTGGCCTGTTTGCTGAGAACCCCAAGTGTTGTGCAATACACCGGATGAGCAATTCTTGGTTCTCCTGCTGTTTCTCGTTCAGTGATTTTTGTGGTTTGTCATCTACTTCGTCTCGTTGGTTTATTGAAGGGCTATGCAAATCCTAAAATGCAACCAAAGAAAGTTAAAAAGAACACTTCACCAACTTAAATTATAATGTTTCTTTCGAATTATAAACTCACCAGTGATGCCTTTACATCTCCTCCAATATGACCGCTATCAACCCTCTGCCAATCCATGAATAAAATGGATATCAGTACAAATTTGTGACATCATATAATACATACTTTTCATTTCCAAAAGTACCTGGACTATAGATCTGGAGCGTCCTGAAAGGAACTTATTTGGTGCCATGGACACTGCCTGTTGTCGTAGAACTTTGTTCTCTGATTCTAAGTTGGTGAGCTTTTCTTCTAGCCAAATAAAAAAAGCCACAACAGAAATTTTATGCTGACAGCATCTTGGAGCTGAAATCTAATGAATTATTCTTAGTGACTAAGTAACAAGATAATCACTCTGGTGCTAGTACACATCAAAAGCCTTACGGGAAGGTGGTTGTTAACCATAACATGACATCTAGGAAGCTATAGAAATAGAACCAAGAGAGTTACAAAACTGGGTAGAAAACAAGGGGAGGCTAAAGCAATGCTATTAGAATTAACTTGAACAAAAGTTGACACATCTGAAACTTATTGTGCCCAAATGAAGATTTCAAAGAAAATAATAATGCAAACAATAAGTTTGCCACTATCATCAATCATTCTGACATGCAAATTGAGCATCACACAACTTTTTACCTCAACCATATTGGAATACAAATGAATGTGCTAGGTTTGATTATGGAAGACTAAGTTGATATATATGACATCTAATATTCCTGGATTATAGCTATAACCAAGAAGGCGATAAAGCATGTCCCTTAAATGTCTCAGACTTGTCATCAGTTTAATCCACTATGCTTCATAACTCAGCATACGAATTAATCTAATAGCCATATTATTTCTCATTTATATGTAACTAAATTCCAAGCTAGTGAAGTAAGAATCTTCTGCAACAGATAAAATGGTCATTATGAGAGATCAGAACTAAAAGGTCATTTCATAAGAATGTTTTTTTTGTGAGTAACCTCATTGTGGATTTCCATGAAGATATCTAAGAATGTGTAGGGAAGCTTTCTAATAAGGTTTTGAGAATATATGAAATAAACACTACCTAAAGCAATTCAATTTTGAGACATGAATTAATGCACAACAACCTGTTTGGTGCCATATGTTGACATTATCAGTATCGAAGTATTAGCCTACTACGAGTACAAATATTGATTCATGCCCTAATTTCTGCAAGTAGAGGTAATGATCAGTTTTCTACACCCACTAAGACAAAACAGCCAAGGCCCTTACTCTAATCCAGAAGGTGATACTCTCAGCTTACCCTGTCAAATTCCTACCACCTAACAATGAATACAGGAATTTTTTATTTTTTATAATCCAGATGGTCCTAATTGAAATCCAATAAGCTGAAGAGAAATTGAGCTCAGCAATTAATGAAGTGCCTTCTCAAACAATAAATCAGAGTATGTTAAGCATGGTGCATACCAGTAACACTAACACCCTGTTAATTTAGCTGTTTTGAATCCTGTGTGATATAGTGAGTGGCTGACGCGAAAGAAGGAAACACCAAAATAATGATAAGGCATATTTACACAACTAATATGAAATATGCCATAAGATGAATTTACTGTAAAATATTATTGGGGTTCAGCACAAGCAGGCTATGGAAATATATATGTTCAATAAGCATTTAGCATGTTAAAAGAGGTTCTTTTTACCTGCCGGCTTTCACCCTTAAGATGGATATTTAGCAGATTAGCAAATGTCGCTTAATGTGACTATTAAAGAAAGGTAATTTAAGACAAGAGGGGCAAGAATTGTACCATTTTCCCATTGAGGAAAAACCAGTAAAGAAAATCTCGCATTGAAAGCAAACATTCCTAGATTTTAGTGAAAATGATTAATAGAAATGATACAACACAAAGAAGATTGATCCCTGAGGTGAGAAGATGATTTTTGTTCAAAACTAGATATTTATAATGCATCACTCTGATAACTTTCCAACTTCATTTCGGCTTATTACATAATGTGTCAAATACCGTATCAAAATGATATATGTGATGCCAATGAGCATTTGCCTAGGCAGAATCTCCCTCTGCAAAAGCAGAGAGTCCAAGAATTTGACCCCACTTCATTCGCCCACCCCCAAACCTAACACTTTTATTAAAAAAGAAAAAAAAGAAAAAAAGAAGAAGTTAAAACAATACCTGTGAAGACTAACCATAAACTTTCCAGAATCCATCTAATAGTAAAGCAAGTTTGTTTTCCACACAATTAAAAAAAAAAAAAAAACATTTATCATTTGAAGTTAATCCTTAATAGCAATCAACAAAGTTACTAAAGGCTAGTGAGATATTTACCCTTGAACTCCAAATAATGGAACATTGAAATATGCGATAGTTAAACAGGAATGACTCAGACAGATTTAAATCTGCTAGAAAGAAAACACTAGTGTATATTTGACTCAAATTGTTCATGTACATATGGAAGAAGAAACAGCAGTTTTTTAATGACTATTCTTTGGTTCTACATGTTCTTTATTAAATCAGACCAAAACGTTATAAAGGCACTCAGTTCCGTATCGTGCTCATGAATAATAACATCACTGTCATCTGCAACAACTCATCTTTCCTGTTTCAGAATTATAATGATTCAATGGAAACCATATCTAACATATCCAACCAGAAAATTTCATCAACTATAAAATCCATAACATCAGTATACTACCTGCTCAAAGATTCCTGAAGCTGCTGAACCCTCTTTTCTGTTTCATCCAACTTTCTACTTTTATCTTCAGCTGACTCATTGGCTTCCATGTATTTTTTTTCAGATTCGTCCGCTCTTTGTTTCTCTGACTCCAATGAGGCCTATGACGGGATGAAATCAAGGTTAAGCATATAAGAATACATCAAGTGCTACTCATACAAATATGAGCATACATGTGATATGACCATGCATGTAAAACAAGCTGTAAACATGCTCAATTTAGTTGAATAATTAGTATTATAGATGAGCTCGAACATTAGACTGGACGAAGCAACATATTGTGACATACGTGATCCGGTGCCTTTATGCCACAGGCCCACATGTTGAATACTAAATTGTTTTGAGTCTCAATAAATAGGAAACAGAACTCCAAGCATTTTTCAGTAAAATGAACAAACCAACCTAAAAAACTAAGTATTCAAAAGTATATTTTGGAATACTTATATGTACCATCGTGTATCCCATACCATATCAGATACTTCGACTTTGAATGAGATAGACATTCCAATCAAAGCATCATAATGTGATCTGAAAGCCCAATTTTGCTGAATGTAACAATTCTATATTTTAGTTCCTATGACATGTATCTTGGCTCAAGTTAGATCATGCTATGTCTTTTGTAAATAACATATAGTATTTTGCTTGAGCTCCATGGATATCTATATAAATGATATTTGTTAAACTTAATCCAACCCAAAAGCTTAAGCTGATAGGAGGAGGGACCAACGTGTATTGATTGGTGACATACTTGTTGATATTTGACTCTAAATGTTGGATTATTTTTTGGGAAAGTAAAGGGCAAAATTATTGTGCATTCAAATGATGAGAGAGAACAACTACTTTCTATCAGATGGACTTCACCTTTAGGCTTTCCACTTCTTCTGTTAAGTTTTCAACTTTTTTGGTATCTTCAACAAGAACTTGGGTTTCTTGAACAACAGGAGGTGCTTCTTCAATAGCCTTTTTTGAAGCCTCTTGTTCCTTGGCAAGCAATGCGTTTGTTTCATCAATTTTGGCCTGCATAGCTTGCAACGAATCCTGCAATTTATTTATCTCCTGTGCTTTTGCTTCTTCTAAGTCAGTCTGCAAACAAATAACAAGATGAAAAATACAATAAATAGCATCGATTAGAACTTTTCAAGTCCATTATCTTGTACATTATCGAGGGTTGAAAGAGGTTGAAGAGAATAGATGATCCACTAGAAAGCTATTCACTAAAAGATAGCAATTACTGCAGTAGCATATGATTCTTTTCTTGCAATATGACAAACTAGCTCAAGATAGACTGGTAGAGTCTTGTCTGAAGTATGACATACGTATTTTTAACATTGAACTTACTCTTAAGCGTTTCTCCAATTGTAAACGCCATGTGAGTTCCTCCACGTGCTTTTCAAGCTTATCCTTTGCTTCTTTAAGTGCGCCAGTTTCCCTTGCAGCCTGCAACAAGTTGAATAGGGGGAAAAATATTCTTATTTTCAATATTCAAGAACACGACCACTCAGTCTACTAAGTCTTTGAGTTGTCTAAACCTCTGTACTGCATAAATATAAATCGAATTTTCCATCTAAAGGGCCAAAACATTCATTTTCACATATGTAATGTTATATTTATATCTCCATATCATTCATTATTACATGGTGTCTCACTGCCAAAACTGCTGTTATGTACATTGATACGGATAGTTTTAGTGCAGGGCACTTGTTGTTTCTACAAGTATAAACGATAAACTATAATAGGAAAAATTATTGAATACCAACCATTTTGAGTTTCCTTAGCTCTCTCTTTGCAATTGTTCCCCTCCTTCTGGTCTGTGCAAGTACCACTCCTTTCTTGAGCTTAGTAAAGTATAAGGCAGCCTTATGACAACGCCACCTCGACTGTGTTTAACCAAATTTCAACACAGACAATTTAGCTTTTAACAACTGGGTAAGTGAGTGTAGGAGTAGGAGAATCATAAGCTATTCTAATAAAGGTATCATCAAGGAGCTGATAAAAAAAAAAATCATCAAGGAATCTCATAAATCATGTGATTCTAAATATCTCAACATCCCCTCCTCAAACACAAGTTATCACAAAATAGACACTTGATTTTGTTAAAAGCCACTAAAAATGTGAGACAAAGTTATCAATAAAATACAAATCAGAAAAGTCTCAACGTGACTTTGGTAAATCCGATGAGAAGCACATTGAGGCATGTCTACTGAAGTTTGTTGATGTCTTCGTGGATGACCGATTGGAGCCCTCTAGTGTGGTTGGATTAAAAATAACCCCTAAAAACATATAGTCTAGATTTAACAATCTCAAAACCAAATGTTTCAGAGAAGGTAACTAAGAAGTCAGACAATTAAATCTAGGGTTTTTCACAACGTGAAGAAATGCCAACATTTTACGCCTTAGCGAAACAGCTATATAAAAAGCATTGAAAACAGTTCCCAGTATTGGAGTCTTAAGGCAACAGTGTTCAGCACCGGAAGATAATTGAGAGAACTTCAACAACAAGAAGGCTCTGAATTCTGATACAATCTATAAATAGGAAAATGATATGTTACATTGATAAGTTTTGATAGTAGAAAAGAGGCCCTTATAGGGAGGCATTGTACAAGTTGACTAATACTCTAAAAAGAAACAGACTTACTCTAATACTATATATACGGAAGCAACTAAGCTGTTCCTATTAAGGCATAATCAAGGAATCCAATAAATAAGAGGATTCTAAATGTCTCAACAATGAGAAAAACAATCAAATTAACTATATAGTAATGGATATAACCTGAATAATAATTGAAAATTTAGTTTCCTTCCTATGTCTGAATTCTTCACGAGCAGCCATGGACCTTAGAGCAGTTTGCAAAACAATCGAAGATGCCCAGAGTGCTTTATAGGTATTTTTGGCATGGTATCTTCGTGCATGCTTCTGAATTTTCACAGCAGCAGCCTCCCTTCTCATGTGCTTAAACACATTGCAACCCAAAGTTGCTACAATTCATAGACACGTGTATTATAATTTAAGAAACTGAATGATCTCTGGAAATGTTACCATATAGACTGATGAACCTGACTTATACAGTCTCAGATTTGTATATGGCTCACCTCTGCACAGAGATTGCAAAGCAATGGTCGCCTTTCGCAACGCTTGAAAATGTCTGCGAGCAATATGAGTTCGTATGCGCCGCTGAATAGCTTTTGCTGCACAACTGAGAACCTCAGCTCTCATTGCATCTAGTTCAGCCATCTGACCAGCTCTAAGGAAGACCTTTGTTTTACCTATCTGAAATTGAAAAGCCATCAGATAAGTGCCTATGGAAACATCATGTGATGGATGCTTCGTAATTTATATATACAACTATCATTTATGCTCACTATATTCCACTTGTTAACCCTATTATTAGTGGTGGAAAACGTCTATCCTATAAACTAGGATGCGTTGTTGCAATATCTATCAGATCTTGAGTAGCTACTTGAAGGAATTCGACATTCAAAGATTGTTATATAAACTATTTTTATTTTATAACAGAAGCAGCAATGAAAGCCCTGGTGTTCACCTGAAACCCTTTAAATCCCTTCTTCTCCAGAATCTTTCCACAAACAACCTTTTCATCATAGCTGCTCATAAAATGGAAGATATCATCAATGAAAACATCCACATTCATTCAAGTATAAGTAACTGAATTCACCAACAAATACTTGCACAAGCAAATATGCCGAACCTTTTGTGCTCAGAACTGAAAATCTAGCTAAAAGAGATTACTTACGTTCCTTCTAAGAGCTCTGGGGCAAGAATCCCAAATCGATTTATAAACTCAAAGAAAGCACGACGAGTAGGGTATCCAGCCATACTGATTCTGATTGCCTCTAAAACACCCTGTAGAGACAACCATTAGTGCTTGTAGTTAAACATCATATGACAATAATGGAAATCGCAGCAGCAGCATAGAAAATGAAACAAGCATACAAACTTTTTGGGAAAACCAAACAGAATAACTGAATATTAAATTGAGTTGCACTTACACCACAGCGTAGTTGTTGCATGATGTTGACATTTTCAAATATAGCAGGTTTCAGAAGGTTGTTTGGCTTTACACATCTGATGTAATGAGGTTCTGTGGAGTTCAACGTTTCCATTAATTGTTGTAGTTGTAGCTGTTCAGATGATTGGAATACTTGTCAAGTTTTGTAGCATTACACAGTTTTGGGGAGAATCAATAATGTGGTACACTGGTGCTAGAATATGCATTACATTTTAACTGTGTTTCAATTTTGTTATCTATTCAAGGTAAAGTTGAGTAACAAAACAACAAAATACTAAAGAAGCCAAAATACCTTGAAACGAGAACCAATTGAAGAAAACTTGGAAGATTTACTTGACTCTTCCGGAGGTGGAGGAAAAAGGCCAGCTACAAAAGAACACTTGGAAGCACCTAACAAGTCTTGATGTTCAGGAACCACATAGTCCTTGTTTTTGTCCAAAAATTGATCAGACAGATATAGAACCTGAAAAAGTAAAGTTTAATATGATCAAGAATCAAATTTCAGCGGCAGCTATGCAGAAATATGCTTCATTGATCAATGATACCTCCCCAGCATAATGAGCAATGGTAAAATCTGTGCGCGAAAGTTTTGGCTTGATAAAACGCTTGTGATTCTTAAATGTCTGATAAAGCTTGTTAGCAAATGTTTCATGTGTTGACTTTGGAAACATGCTGAAAAAGAAAAAAAAAACAGAAAGGGATAGTAAACAAGAATGAACAGGAATAAAAAGATATTCAGTTAAAAGTTCAGTTCTACTAGCTCCACATAGTCCTCAACAATATAAGCATTTCTAAGATTTTATCAACAGAAAAGAGGAATTAACAAATCTTAGAAAAAGCAACCACCTTCCTTCAACAAGTAAGAAAATGTCATAACAAAAGGCCTAAGAAAAATACTCTACCAAGCTTCATCAAGGAGAGCAATGATTCCACCAGGTTTCTGCAAAGGGAAAAAAATACTGGAAAAGTAAGATAATATTTATTTAAACTGACTGAAGTGTTCAGTTGCTCAAAAAGCAACAGAAAATTGTAATCTATCATAATAATGCCTGCTAATTCTTCCCCAACATCAGTTGAATCGATTATATCCACTGAATTGTAATAATTTTGGATATGATTACTGAGATATTAGGTTCAGAACAAAACAATGGCAGTCAAAATAATTGGAAAAGTGTTTACCTTTTCAATAAGATCCAGGACATCTTGATTATCAACAAATTCAATGTAGCTCCAGTTAATCTGTTCTTTTGTGTATTCTTCTTGTTCCATCTTAAAGACGTGCTGAAAGTCATCATGGGACAATCTTCAGTCAAAGGACGCCAATTAGACTTTGAAGTTTCAATCAATCAATCTGATTGGAGATCTTACCTGGTTGAAATGTTGCTGCAACTTCTCATTTGTGAAATTGATGCAAAATTGTTCAAAACTGCACATATGCTAATATTAATCTATAAGGATGGTCAACCCACAAGGTTAAGAGGTATTCTTGCATTATATATTTTGAATAACTGTCTTTTCACTCGGCTTATGTGCATATATTTGAGTGTCTTACCTATTAGCTTTAAAGCTTTCAAAGCCGTAGATGTCAAGGACCCCAATCAGACACTTAGAAGTAGGATCTTGTCCAATTGAGTTGTTGATTTTATCTACCAACCTGTATAGTATAAACCACACAAACTTGGCACCACTCAATCTAGCATAGGAAAATATTAGTAACCTTACTTAAAAGCTTGCAATATACCAGTCAAACAGTCGTGAATATATAGTCTTGGCCAAGCCATCCCTGCTCACTGCTGCACTTTGAGGATCAAGACTTCGTTTTATAACTTCCTCAGGAGTGATCATCACTCGCTTACATAGTGCATCTTCCAACGCCTGAGAATCACACCTGAGGGGAATGGAGGTAAAATTAAATAAATACAACAATTTAAAAGGAATTACATTTAAAGATGAGTTATGTCAGTGGTTTTAGCACATAAAACCATACATGAGAAGCTCAGCCGTCATTTTAAGATGGAATTTGGCCTTGTCGTCCTTAAGAACTGATGAATCAACTTCCTTCCCTTTGGTGAAGGCAATATTGCCTAGATGAAGAATTGAAGCAACAACTCTGAAAATTGCTTCCTTAACACAGACAGACACAAGCACGCACCCACAGAGTGAGATGATGATCCTTCCAGATTCTATTTTTTGAACAAGTTAGGAGGCACGACTTAAAAATGGGTATACCTGCTCCTTTTGGCTTATTCCAACAATATCCATAGCTCTTCGTGTGGCTAGATATTCATGGGCATCACTAATACCAGCCAACTCATAGCAAGTTGACTGATTAAGATAGTGAAATTCTTTAGGCTGTGTTAACTTGTACTTCTCAACTTCCTGATAAAATTCAGAATTTCAGCTATAAATCATCAAATCATATGATCAAATATTTATAAAAATTTCCAGGAACAGACCTCCTGTGGTGCAGCACATAGAAGATAAAAGCAGTGGTAGTTGCGTTCAGGATCAGAAACCTGGCAAACCCTAGACCTCTCTAGAAGGTAAGTTCTAATAGCTGCTCCTGAGATCCTTCCATGCTTATCAAACTGGATCTCAACAAATTTTCCGAAACGACTGTCCCAATAATAATATTAGGAGGAAACCAATTTCCAACCATCAACAATTAATGAAGCATACAGAATTCAACTAATTATTGAAGGTGTGTGTATATGCAAAATCATTTATCAGTAAGATAAACTGTATGAAAAGTCCTCATATCATATTGCTGATACTATCTGAAGACATATATTTCAAGTGCTAATTTATTGTAGAAAGTTAAGGAATTAAAATTAACATTCTGGGACGGATTAGTTTATCACCTTGAATTGTTATTTCTGACAGTTTTGGCATTGCCAAATGCTTCAAGGACTGGATTTGACTGCATTCAAATAAGACCATATGAAATTTTTTGTAAATAAATAATTGAAAGCATGTAAATAGACACTTAATTTTACACAATCATACTTCAAGAACTTGTTGTTCAACTGTTCGTCCTTCGGTAGCCACCCGACCACCTAAATAGGCAAGGTAACGCATAAGCATTTTTGTAGTCTCAGTTTTACCAGCTCCACTTTCACCACTGACCAGGATCGAATTACTTTTTGACTCGTGTATCATTGCCCTGATTCAGTTCAAGCATTGACGCTGACTGTTAGCGTCACTAACATACAAACAAAGAAAATATTTAGCTTCACAAGTACAAACCTATATGCAACATCAGCAACTGCAAAAACGTGAGGGCTTAGTTCTCCAAATGGTGCTCCCTTATATTGTTGCATCATATTAGCGTCATAGACGTGAGGCAGTCTTTGGAATGGATTTATAGCAATAAGAATATTTCCAGTATAAGTCTGCCATCACATCACCAACATCGATCATATACGCTATATATAGTTTCTGAAAATCAAATAAAATTTACATAAAGGGCTACAGATGGACATGAGATCGAGAAGGAAGGCTTACGTATATTTCATTCAGTTCATATCTAATTTTTAGATTCTGCAAAACTCCAGGCTCGTGCAGATAAGATAGTTTGGTCATGTCATCAACTCCACCAGCAGGAGCTTCAATATCCTTAGGATATAGTTTTGACAACTTTGCCTTGACCTGGATGTTAACATATATAGGACAGAAATTGATGTAATGATGAACTGCAATATTTTAAGCTTAACATGATAAACTACATTGTTTTATCGCAAGTTTTAATGCAATATGAGTGTTTGATGGAAAAGCATAATGCAGATAAAACAATTAACGAAATTTATGTAATAAACAATTTTGTATTGCAAGTTTTTACTGCAAAATTATGTTATTCTCTTAGTTTATAATATACTCCCTCCGTCCCAAAATGAGTGTACTGTTTGTCTAAATTTTTTGTCTCAAAATGAGTGTCTGTTTCTATTTTAAGATTATTATATTATTGTTTTTCCCATATTACTTTAAACTGCACATGGGGTGTAGGTGGGAAAGTGAGGTGGGAAAGTGAGGGTAATATTAGAAACACATTAAACTATCTTGTAATCCTTAATTTTTGTAAAAATTGGAAATAAGACACTCAAATCCATATCCTCGGTCGAAATGACAGTCTGACAAATGATATATATAGTACAAGTGTTTGATGGAATGCATAATGCAGATAAAGCAACTTGCTAATTGTTCCTTGTCTGAAGATACGATGATACAACTAGTCCTCGTAATTAAAAATAGTGATTCACAAGTGTAAATACAAAATTTGACTGCATTACAATTAACAGTACTGATTCACAAGTGTAAATAAAAAATTTGAGATCGAATGAACCTACCGTTTTACCATTGGCAGTGTTGATCACAACTTCCTGGCCATTTATTTTCGATACCTCTCCATCGACCCAAGCTATTTCTGGATCTTCAACCCAGACATGGGAACCGACAGTAATGTTTACCGGAGTGCCCTGGACGTACACAAACCATATGATGAATATAATGTAGACATGAAACTGTATTTATGCACATTTTGATCATATAATGAAACGAAATTTCAAATATAAGCTAAATGATGGAAATGGCGTACCATTTTTTGTTATGATTTCAATTGAAAAATTAAGATCTGGTAGCCATAAGGACACAATGTCGAGTTGATAAATGAAGAGATTTTGAAGATCTTGGAAGGATGAGAAGTGGTGTGAGTGAAGTAAGATTGAAAAGTGGAATTTTCCAGGGAAAGGGAGAGAAAATGGAAAAGATGAAGATTGGGGTTGGGTTTGGGGATGGTGTGGAAGTGAAAAAGGTTGGATGGGTGTGAGGAAGACATTCTTCGAGAGGAGCTGTAAGTTCGGTTCTCCCATTGATTTCGCGCCAATTTGTGGCTTGTAAGCACACCACTAGCCAAGTCCTCTCTCCATCTCTAGACCATCCTTTACATTGACTCTCCACTTTCTTTGATTTTCAACCATGATTTTGTATTTTTTTTTTTTTTTACTAATATTTCTTAAAATTTTAAACAATTTATAAAAATTTTATGTCCTCTAATGGACACCAATGATCAAGACAGGCCTCGTCTTCTAAAAAGTCGTAGATTAAACTCACATGGGGTCGGGTAAAGTGGGGTTTGGGATTTTAATTAAGGGGTGAGATACATCTTGTTGCATAGTTTAATTTATTACAAATATGATTACTTTTTTAATTTCTTCCACATTTACTAAAAATATAGACACTGATTTTCATTCTCTATCCCTTTTGATTTTACGCTAAAAAACAACAATTAAAATTAACAATTTGATTGAAGTTACATAAACGAGTATCGAGATCGTCATCAATCAGCTAACCATTTTTCTCTTTCCGTTCAATTTGCTCATAACATCATCGAACTACTAAAATTAACTTCTTTTTTTTTTAGTTTTTACAATGAGAACACATAAGCCTACATTTTTGTACTATGTTTCCACACAAAAAAATCATAAATAAAAACTCCAATACAAGACTAATATGTGTAAGCAATAAATATGAAAAGGATGATTATGTCAGCAAGGCCCAAAAATGCTTATATTCTACCCTCCTATAGGAATCCGAAGATCCTATCTCCACGTTTGGGCATGAATGTGTACGTGTTAAATTCAGGCTCCACGGTGAGCCGATGTTAACCGACAATAGGAAATGGTCTCTTTAATCCAACATGCTAGGTCCCGAAGTCATCCAAAACTACTCACAGATCCAAAGGGATCACAAATTCAAATTTTCAGTGTTTGGGGGCCCAAGTCACCTGGCCACATAAATGATCTCTTCAGGAATGGATCCCAAAATCATTCGAGTCCATTAAGTGATCTGAAAAGGTGATGAAAAGTTCATATTCCTATCATCCAGGCCTGGATGTGGACACTTCAATTTATGCTCTGTAGTGAGCCGATGTCACCTTGTTATAGGAAACGATCTCCTAAATCTATGGGAATGGGTCTGATTTCATCCCAAGCTCAAACCATTTTGAAGTTCGAAGATGATGATTTCCTCAATCTCGGTGTCGACTTTTGGGGAATCTGGTTTACACCGAGGTCAATTTTTTGAAACACCGCGTTATTTTTAGAAGTCTTGACAAACTTTTCTTCTATGTATTCATTTTTGGCTTCAACTTCTTCATTTTTCAAGTTATTGCCTACACCCCTAATGACGACAAGAGGTTTTGGGACTTTGCCCACTTCCCCACAAAGGACCTCGACGAGGTATGGAGATGTGGGATTTGCAAAGTCACATGCCCAAAAGAGTTTGGACGCGCCCTTCTTATGGGTTAACCAAAGGTGCAGAAGGCCGACGCACCTTTGCTAATGATGTTTCAAAAGGGGGCGAGGTGTCTTGTTCATTTCGGGGGGAGGTTGGCCTATCCAGCTGAAGTCTCGTTCTTCTTGGTTAACATGTCAAACCCTTACATCATTGTCTTGGTCGTCTTAGAGGAAAGGTTAGGCCCTCAGATCGAGGTCATAAATTTCTTCATAGAGGGCAAGAGACTTTGGTGTATATAACTTTTTCCTTGCTTTTTCCCTTGGCTTTGAACTCAATCCCTCGAGTTTTGCAAGGTCAACAAATGTTTGTTTTTTTTAATTGATCATGTAGGGTGATCGAAACTTTATCGATTGGGAGGAGGTTCCATTCTTCAATGCCACCATCTTGATGACTTAAGAAGGATAAATGAGTTTTATATTCCTTTGTTTTGGTTCTTCTTCAAAAGGTGTTCCTACAATTTGGTTAGGCTACCAATGATAATTGATACCTCTTAGTCAGTGGGGAACTTGATGCGCTATAAAAGGCCACTTGGGATCCTTTCCGAACTCATGGATGAGCGGACAACCAAAAATAGTGTTGTGATCCAACAACATGTCGAACAGCATGAACTTGCATGTGTGAGTCTTTTCTTTGGGGGCTTCATCGAGAGTCACGTGAAAGGAGACAAGGCCCTTAACATTTGTGAGGGCGTTGTTGAAGCATATCAAGATGCCTCTAAAGTCCCTTATGGAGTTTTTTTTTTCTTTTCAATTGAAGCTTCCAGAAGGTGTCCCGGTATAGAAAGTCAATGAATATGTATTTGATCCTTACTCAAAAGACACTAGTAAAAATAATCAATGGTTACTTCCTCATGCCCTTAGGAGCCATTTCCTCTTCGAGGAAGAATATGGTTCTTGAATAATTGGTCCTTCTATGGTTAGTTGGTTGGGAAGTTGACATTCTTTTTTTGTTTAAGGCACAATTTTTTCCTTGACTTGGAAAACGAACATCGTTGCTCAGTGATCATGTTGATAGTGTAAGTATCGTAGACATGGGCATTTAGTAGGTTCATTATACGCTTGGTTATCTTGCCTTTGTCACACCTGTTGTATGTACGCTTCCAACCAACCTATCCATGGTAGGCCTAAAAATTGCTCAACTTCCCTTTTCTCGTGAGCTTCTCTATCACATTCATAAGATAGAAGTAATTCTCAATGTCGTGAGTATGATACTTGTGGAGGTTGCAGTACTCATTGGACTGGCTCCCTTAAAGCTCGCCGATAGGAACAAAAGTAGGCTTTCATCCTTCATTTCTTAACATATGGTCACACACTTCTTGGTAGGTGATCGTGAGCGACATGCGTATGATATCCCAAGTAGTGAACTTGGGGCCTTCGAAGAACGTTATGGAAGAGGGGTTGTAAGTTTTTTCCTGCCCCTTTAAGGAGTCCTATTAATAGTTCTTCTTCTTTGAATTTTCTTGCCACAACCCCTGGGAAGATTTTTGGTCATGAGCGTACTTATCTTCAATAGTGATGTGCTCATACACCATTGCGAGCATTTTCTTCCAAGTCTTCAATGCTTACTTATGAACGCCCTGTAGAAAAGCGAGGAGAGAAGCCAGCAATAGAACACAGAGGTCACTATACCATCAATGAAAAATTTGAAATCATGCATGGCCATGCGGCACCACTACATGAAAAGCTTCAAGGACTCATTTTGCTCTACTTAATGTTAGCGAATTGTGTTTAACACTTGACCGCTTTGTCGCAAAAGCAAAGTGCTTCAAGAACATCTCATGAAATTAGGCCTAAGAAGTTATGGAACCTTCTGAGAGTTTTCTGAACAAGGTTTAGGTCGAACCCTTATGCGTACAAGTGAAGATCTGACACCTGTTCGCGTTACACTCTGTCTGTGATTGCATTCATAGCTTGAAGATTGTTTCAAATTCTAAGGGGTTTATTAGCTAGTTGTAAGTGATGTTATGAAACCAGATTTTCGGGTTGGTCAATAACATTCGAAGGGTTTGGCTTAAGGGGTTGCTTACTACTGGGATTATATGTTCTATCGATACCCCAGTGGAAGCCATATGCTCCCAGAATTTTTGGAGATATTGTCTAATGGAAATTACTACCAGGATGTCTTTAAAACCATAGCTTTCCAAGTGGGATACTCATGTTCTCTGATGTTGGAGAGGAAGATTGTCATTGTTTCAAGCCTAATGATGTAGGTTTTTTGTAGTATTATGGTGGGAATGTTATCTTTCTTCCTAACGTGGGGGGTAGATTCACTCAATCATATTACAATCCTTGTAATCTTAATTTTTTCAATTGTAAGGGAGTCTCCCTTCTTAGTGATCGACAAGGTGTGGTAGTTCATATGGTAAGCGAAATCTATATCATTGGTATAGTCGTCGTGACCACCATGCATGAGGTCAGACATTGCTAGCTATGACTCTTTTTAGTGAAGATGATCTGCACCTAATGGCTTCCTCACTACTCTTGTGTCCCATGTTGAGATCAAAGGAGAAAGTGGAGGCGGATCCTAGGCAATATAGGTTGCATGTCAAGAAGATAATGCAAAGACTAGGGTGGCATCCATGTAAGAAGTTATTTATTTGGTGAACGCTTTCATAGTGTCGACAAACCCTATCACGTTTAGAGCCACACCCTAGGGGGAGAACGACCATCGAGATGCGGCCGCCGCATGGGAGACGACCACTTGATGACAGTTGAGGCAAGTGCTAAAGTCCTCTGATGTTTCATGGAGGCCATATCAAATGTCATCATGGGAGCCAAAGACCTTTGCTGTCGCCTATAATTTTGGGAGCACGTCTGTGAAATTGAGGTTTGTGAAAAAATTTGCAAAGCCGTTGTTGTAAGATGAAGGCGTTAGGCGGCCGCATCTCTATTTTTTTTTGGTTGGATAAAATTATGATTTTCCAGTTAGCATCACCATTTTTAATTTCTGGATCACCAAATGATGGTAGATTGATATCTTAAGCATGCTAATGGAAAACTCCACCAACCTTGTTATCTCTTCTTTGATAATCTTGTCTGCAGATTTTTCTGGACTAAAATGCTTAAGCCAACTCTTTATTCCTCAAGAGCTTAAACAAATATTATACTATTGGGCTCTTACGTACCTTTCAATAGTTATTGATCGTCCCTAAATTTATGAATTCAGGAGCGACTAGTAAATGCTAGCAACGATGATGCGTAAACGAACAGAT
>JAYMTE010000282.1:0-20241 GCA_036897545.1 Pelargonium fulgidum
GAATAAATGAACTTGTAAAAGTAAGAGATGCAGTGTCTGCACCTTTCTAGATTTTTTTTTCCTCAATTTTCAGTTAAATTTCACTGTAAATTATGTACATGTTTATAATAGTATAGTGCAATTTTTGTTTCATTTTCATGTATGTTTCCGTCCTTTTTACCTTGATTTTGTTCTTCAATTTTCTGTTAAATTTTGCTTAGGAAATAAGAATTATAAATATTTCTTATTTTCAGAACAATATTTAGATATTTGTACGGATAAAAATACTACTTCATTCATATTTATATATGTCCCAGTATCTAATTATTGTTCCAAAAATGTAACGTCCAAGGAGTAATTTTACATGTACAATTTATAGTCGTAGTGTAGATGTTAAGTTATTGAAACACCCTCTAACGTATAGGTGAAACACATCGTATTGTATATGTAAGTTGATAATTGTTTAGAATAGATCTTGCGCAGACTCGCCTCTTGTATGTTGGAGAAGGATTAAGCCAATTTATTTAGAAACACGAGATGAAATTAGAATTATTAGCTATACTTGAAAAGAAAATAATAGCTTGAAAAAGAGATTGGTATAAAACAAAATATGGACAAAACACAAATAATAGAACAAACAAACAGACACTCGATTACAAGTAAATAATTTCAAGACTTGAACCAAATAAAAGCACCTTCTAACAAATATAAACACATTTCAAGACTTTGAACATTCTAAGAAATATACACAATGATTTGATTTTTTTTTTCTTTTCAGTTTGACAAATTAAGAGTACCTGAATTTGTTTCTTTGTCAACATAAATGTTAACAAGAGCTTCAAATAAATTCAAACACAAATATAGCAAGTAATTACCCAAATCAAAGCAATTAAAGCCAAATAGAATGCAAGTTAAAATTTAAGCCAAAGTTACCAAGAATATGACCCAAGGGAAGTCATCATTTTGGCCCGGTAAATGAGCCGTCCTGTGAAGAGTAGCCTCTTCTCATTAGCTCTGGTGAATGAGCAAAGAATCCAGAATAAATATTCTGAGTAGCTTCGCGAGGAGACTCCGGACATGCAGGGGGGTTACGGTGATTAGGTCGAACAAATCCAGGATATGCATGATGAACTGCGAGTCCACTTGGCAGAGGAGATTGAGTGAACACAGGAAGATCACGTTGAATAGCTACACCAGGATGTGCAGACTGATCAAAACTGGGAAGAACGTGCTCAGTGACTACTCCATGAGGAGTGTGATCAAAACCAGGAAGTCTGTGCTGAGGTGTAACTAAGGGATTGGTTGAGCTGTACCAGGAGCTACCAGCTTTGTACTGAGGAGTGACAGAGGGATTGGTTGCACTGTATCTGGAGCTGCTAGCTTTAGAACGGTTGCTCAATGGGGTCTCGAGATCAGTTAACTCTATGAAGGGTACATCATCAGCTGCGAACATTTGGTCCAGACTGTAATCAGCGGGTGTAATGTCGCAGGAGGTGAAAGGAACTCCACCTTCAAGGCCACACCAATTCCCGAGGTCTCCCAATCCGTCAAAAAGATCATCTCCGTCTGAGCGAGCTGCACCTTCCATATTTTGGTCTCGATTGGAATTCTCGAGCATCTGCAAACAAACAAACAAATATTGAAATGACATTCAAGGAAACACATGTAGAAGAGCATGAAAACAAGATGACACATGTTGAAACCGTAATAGTGAGAAAGAAAACCTGAGGCTATAGCAACTGAAACTTTTGCCAAAATCACAAATTTATGAATTTCATGGCTGGACAGTGGACAGATCTAAACTTCATTTGTTTGTAAACGCATCATACATAAATGGAGATAAAAGTAGCCTAATATGATATCATCGAGGAAAAAAAAAGGTTTGCAAACAGACACTAGGTTTCATAATCATCCTCTCCACAATTATTGTAAGCTTGGTTCCGTACATTGTTGGCATCAACCAAGTCCTGTCCTAGCAAGCAAAATAATAATATGCAACTGAATCCAAACTAAAGGATATAAAAAGTAGACTTGGCTAATCTAACGAAGCGTGAAAATGAATTGATTTCTTATAAGAAACAAGACATTCATCTACTAGTTATGACCATTTAACGTATGCACTATTATTATGATGAAAAAAACGGACCTATCCCTACCCCCGAATGAAATTTCATTCGTAGAGGATATTACGGGGTAAGTAATACATACTTATCGTTCAATATTAAAACGTGCCAGATATATTCAAAAGCTCATGATGCTACCAAAAACTATGTACACAGCAAACAGAACTTTATTTCTATATTGAAATGTCCCAAAGTATGCTACGATTATCAAAAGAGCTATCGTTACAAAACTTTTAAATTTATCAACTAGAGTTGATTATAGAATAATACCTGAACCATCTTTACTATCTGAACGTGATTCAGACATTGATTATTATAAACAAAAGTAACATAATATAGAAAGGAGAAGCAGGGAGAAATATGGATTTCATCATAGTTTAGTTTCCTAGTAGCTAGTAAAAATCAGCAATACTTGTTAACATTGTGAGATTCCTTGTCAAATACCAACTTAAACATAAAGTTACGCACCTCAGTTTTGTGATTTCCAATGGGATCTTCCGCAAATATATCTAGCATAGAAAGAATATCATCATGCTCTAGAACTTGAGAAGCATCCTGTGTTAATACATCATCATTCTCAGCAACTGGAGGAAGTTCTTTTGCAGAAGGAATCGTTTCTGGTTGCCCTGGAATGGATGCAGATGCACTGCACGTACTCTCAGAGACAGGCATGGCAGTGACTACAGAATTGCTTTGACTACCAGGCACAAACGAGAGTGGTGGTTCAGGCTGGGATGTACAAACGGCTTGTCCTCCACAATTAACCTCCTCGTCATCACTCCACTCATCCTCTTTAAAGGGTGCTCCGTACTCTGCACCATTCCTAGGGCCTGGACCTTCCTTTCGGAAGATTATACAGAGGACAAAAGCATCCTGATAGAGAAAATAGATGAGTTTTAGAAATAAATAAAATAAACAGGAAAATTTACACTCGAAGCATGTCTCACACAGTTGGCAATCAGGGAGGGTAACAGAAGAAATTAATCATTTACCCTAAGATCCAAACTGTGCTAATTGACAAGTAGAAATCAAACGTTACGGCTCCATAGTAGAAAATTAAAACTTAGCTTTAAGATGGAACTTTGACATTCTCATTATTATAGTAGTTTATTATGTCACAATAGCCTCCATTTAGTAGCCATAAAAATTATAGGAGCAACAGAAGCAATAAAAAAATCCAGAAGCGCAAAAATATAACAAATTCATTGATTCAATAAAACTTAATAAAACAGGGCCAATCTGCATGTTTAATTTGGTTTCATAACTGAAAACAATTAGCACATCAAACAACAAATCGTGCCAACATGAATGAATTGTGATTTACAGATATGGATTTGACAAAAATTAAAGCCTACTGTAGAAATTTTCAAAATGGTAAACAAAACTGACGATGGTTAAGAGCAAAATTAATGTAAATACTTAGGCAGCACTAATGGTGAAATGAATTATAGATAAACATAACAAGACTAAAAAAAACTGACAAACAATTTCCATAGCCGAATGCGTTAAGTATAGGTAGAGATAATAAATGTAGATATAAGATTAGTCAAAGAGATTCAACATACCTGAACCACATCATCAGCCAGATCCTTATCTTCCATTCTATACTCATGCATAACCCAATTAGTTCGGTCCCCATTTGGAGCTCGGCCTTGGTGATAAACAAGAGTCTTGATCTTGCCAACACCTTTCCCATTATAAAGAACACGCCTATCTTTTCCAGTGGTCTTCCAATAGCCACGATCAGTACTACGATTCAATCTACCCCCACTAGTATATTTCTTCTCTCGAGGACAGAAAAAGTACCATTTCAGATCTCGGGTCTTCAGGAAAGACTTATCTGAACAAAAAAAATGGAAACCAAGTTAGTAAACACACACAAAAAGAAGCAACAGACCCATTTGGATCTAAAGACAAAACTAATGTATCAGACTTGGATAAAGCACATACCAGGAAGATCCCAAGGCTCATTTTTATATATGTCAACCTCAGCAATTACATCACAAGCAAGTTTTTTCCCCATAACTTTCCTCTTCAGATAGTACTTAACCAACTCAACATCAGTAGGATGAAAGCGAAAACCCGGAGGCAGCGATGTAATAGCCATCGGATCAAAAGTACTCCAAACTTCTTCAAATCTCAATACAAACAATCAATCACAAGCTGTGACTGAAACGAATCCCAACAATCTGCAAACAATACTTAACAATGCTTGAACACAACTGAAGAACACTAGGTCAAGTCCAGTGCCGAAAGAATATTTTTCCACTCACACCACAGTCTACCACGGATCATGAAACAAAAAAGGCACCGAAGAATTGACGGATATTTCTGGCTGGAGTCAAAAGACATTTGGCTTTGGCGCGAAATGAAAGCCCTGTTTGGAACATCATTAGCCTCCAATAAAATCACAATCCAAAACCCTAAACCCCCCAAAACAATCAAATACACACAAAAAAGCTACACAGATCCACAATCTAACAAATACCAGCACCAAATCAAATAAAACCCACAAAGAATCACACGATTTGCAACAACATTATCAAAACCCTAACTTCCACTTCCAGTAAACCAAACAAAACACATAAAAATTGACTACAGATCCACAATCTAACACGTATCGGAGCCAAAACAGATCAAATCAGACGAATCGCAACAACATTAACAAAACCCTAGTTTCATCGGCCAGCTGACCAACAAACAAAAACAAAAATCGAGGCACAAACATGTGAAATCCGATAAAAACTCCACAAATAAACGAACCCAGACCACTTCAGAAGCAATCAGAGCCGCCGAACAGAAACTTTACGATGAACCCACCAAAAAGACCCCCAAAAAAAAATCAGAAAAAAACAGGAGATAATCGCAAAACCGTACCAAAGAGTGAAGAAGGTGGTGGTGGAGGAAGTAGAGGCGGAGAGGGCGGAGGAGAGGTGGAGAGAAAGCGAGAGCCGCCACGGGAGAGAGATAGAGAGGACACAGGAGAGAGCTGAAATGGGAACGAACACAGAGAGACCAAAAGGCTTAGGTTTTTAGGGTTTTATAGTTTCTATTTTATTTTGTTATTTTATTAATAAAACATCAAAACTTAGCGAGGAATGCAAAGCTTTTGATTGGTTCAAATGCGTCATAAATTTTATTTTCTTATGTATTTATTTTGTTGCTTCGTCATTTATGGAAATATATTATGTTCATGATTGAATGACTTCTTTTTTTCTTTTTTTACTCTTTTTGTGATTTTGTGGCGCAAAAAATAGATAAGATTGCATAGGTTGATATAATTGGTAAATACCAATAGATTTTTTTACTAATGTTTTATTTCATAAATATTGTTATTTAACAATGTGTGAATTCATACGACTTTAAATAAATTAAAATGTGTCAAGTGTTTATATGCTTTATAAATCGAGCTCTTAGTGCTAGAAATGAATGAGAGTGTCGAAATATTGTACAAAATATTTTGTATTGAATTACACATTAAATACTAAACTGATGACTTATACGAATTAAAATACGTTAAGTCAATATGCAATGTCTTAAAAACCGAATGTGGCAGTATTGTATATGTCATATTATTATTTTTTTTAAACTATACATATCACGTAAACTGATTAGTTTCACTTGAATCGACCACATTAGGCCAGCTCGTCAGCTTGAGCATTCAAATAATTTTCAAGTCGAATACTCACCCCATAACCGATATGTAAACCTAGATCCCAAAAAATTCCAATTAATTTTCATGTCGAGTTGGGCAAACCCACAGAATTTACCCATAGGCCATAAACCCTAAAATCCTATCATTTGCAGGTTTCGGATTAGTCCATTCGAACACTAAACTAAAAGAACGACTCAAAACCCATATTGCCATCACGCCCCATAAAAATTGGTGCCTTGCATTTGAGATGCAAAATGGAATCAAATTTGAATTCTTGTGATTCTCTCATATAGATCAAACAAAAACACCACATATTTACATCCATTTGTCTTGAATCTGCAGACACAAAATTAACCGAAAACGCACAAGACTTCAAAGAAATAAGATACACAACTGCAATCACAAATCAATTCCACCAAAATTCTGTATATATGTGAGTTTCAAATGAACGAATTTCACGATAGATGAAACAAAAAACTAGATGACGATGAAACGAAGCTACACATGATACAATCATATTCTATTTTCAACGATTCGGCTAACACAAACTTTTTGATAAGTACAGACAGCACGAAAGATGCAATCAAATGAGGACCAGCAAGTCGATGCCTTTTGCCTTGTAGTCTAGGGATATAAATATATTTGACTCGAAAATGAAAATCGCAATGTACAACACATCTCGACTTGAACATGCTTAATACACAATACCTGGAAGATCAGATGGTCTCGGTGGCCATTTCTTGTTTTTGGTCTGTCATCGACATTGAATCAACCTGTACAGTACTGGTCTGAATCACTTGTGGCAGAGTTTCGTATTCGTGAAACACGGGCCAAAAGAATGAAAGGAAAACTCTGCTGAAGTGAATTAGCCTGCTTTACTTCCAAGAGCTATCTTGGGTCAATCAAACTACAAATTCTTCAAAGCAAGCATAAACAGGCCACGCATGTGCTTCTCGGTGAACTGTCAATACACGCTGATTTACACATGCGATTTTGATCGAGAAGCTTCACCGTAAAGGATTTATCATCACCGCAAAATTCTAACCCTACAATATTCCATTCAGAACCCGTTGATAATAATCATATTGTCGTGTCCGCCAAGCATCTAAGCTACTGCTAATTAGGGAAAGCACCAGTGACACACATTGCTGCACAAGGCCAAAGCATGGGATTGTGAGAAACAAATAAATGAAGCACTGTGGTGATAAATATGAATCTGAAATTCGAATCGAACCTCTTCGGTTAAGTTCAGATGGAACCGTTTTCTTAGGTTCTGTATTGTCCGTGGCCCGCCTTTAAAGCATGGGAAACCAGAGTCCTAATCAATAACAGAGAAGATTTGAGTATAAACACTTCTCCATCTTATGATATGCTGGCAATTCATATCTCAACACGTGACAAGACATGAAATAAGCATGTTTGGGCTTAAAAAAAACTGTAGTCGTGTCGTGTTCGTGCTGAGTCTAAAAAAACAGGCAAGATAAATTATTCGTATTGTGACACGCCCAACACGCACACTTAGGGGTTATAGCTAGCCTTATTTCTGTATGTTAGTTTGTGTTGGGCTGAGTAGTGCCAAGCAAGTTGGGAGTGTCGTGACGAAAGTGGTCAGTTCGTGCACGTGTCAGGTCGTATGTTGTCAAACCGGCTAGTTTAGTAAACGTGTTGCATATTCATAAACATGTCGCATTTGTGTTTAATGTTAGAGCATGATTACTACACATGTCGTGTTCGTGATGGTCAGTATAGCACACAATCAATCTTCAACACAACATGCATGAGTAGCCAGATCTACAGGGAAGTATATTTCATTTGTGAGTCAATGGGACCGGGTATCAAATATTACAGGCCACAAGCATAAAGCGAAGAAGTACAGAAAGCAAGAGAGATTTGTCTTACCTGCAACATCTCAACGAGAAGAATAATACGCTCGGCATGCTTACGGCATGTTAGAAAGCCTTGAATGCATAAAACCTGAATCCAGGGTAAGTGACATTTAGTACTGACTGCTAAGAAAGTAGGGCAATGCCATCTGAAGAATGAATAGTCGAAAAAATAACAAATAGAGGATTTCATCAATACTTTAAAATAGTCGAAGAACTCGCTTGGAATTCCCTCAGCATCAGAATCCATAACCTAGCACAATCCCAAACAATCCGATCACTTGATAATTGAAGTCAAACTATTTTCTACAAAAATGCTAGAAAACGAGCACCAGCAAAAGATATTTACATAACAAAAGGATATAAAAAATGTTTGGACTATAATCAGTCTCACCTCAAGAAGTTCACGGGTTAGCTTGAATGGAGCACTTTCAAAATTCACACCTCCGGGTGAATTAGAGAGCATGAAGCCAAAATCAATATGTATGATATGACCTTCTTCATCCATTAAGAGGTTCCCATTGTGCCGATCCTTCACCTAAACAACAGTACCGAGACTTATGAAGCAATCTACTCATAGCATATGGTTTTAGAATACCACTTGGTACAGCAAACCAAAAATGTATCTCATGTAATCAACAGTTCTCTATTGTGCATAATAAGCTAGAACCTCACCACCAAACCAAAACAAAATGATTTGACTAAATTCATTAGACATTTTATGAGAAAGAAGAGGGATTTCATTAAAATATTCAAATAGATTCACTACAGAAAATCAAGTTGAAGTACTTCATAGACTGAGGTCATTTTTGTAAGTTATTTCATGCAATATTGCACTGTTTTTTGCTGTTTTAAGGCCATACAATATAAGGACAAGCACTGAGTGGTTATGTAATTAAGGGTCAGCAAGTAAGCGAATACTGGATCAAATGGTATTAGGAACTTTGTTTGCTCGGATTTTACCAATCTCCTCTTGCGTCCAATTACTTGCTTTTGTCAATCTTTTCTATAGCTTAACCCTGGATTGAGATTTTTCATTCTCTCCCCTCTTGGGCCCTCTGACCCAGTTAATGTAAAAAAAGATTTCTCTCCAAACATAAAGTAACACTCACATGGTACACAAATGCTATAAAGTAATGTGCAGCAGTTACACACAGAGGAGATAGTAACTGTGATAGCCTTTAAGTCTATTGATTATAATAGTGGTTATTGATGGGTGTGAATGTGTGTGAGAGATAGAAAGGGAGTGTACCTGTAGAAGGTAGCAGACCAATGAATACCCGGCCATACTTTCAACAAAATTTCTCTGCAATACAAAAATAAACTAATTAAATTTGAAAGCGGACAAGTGAAAAACTTAAAATTGACAAAATAAGAATAAAAGCCATTACAGGTGCTGACTAATCACACTGGAGGGAAGAAGGGAATGTGGTAATGTTGACTCTGTGTAGTCACTACTTTTTTGGACAGGCTATGTGAATCATTTAAATGCATACAGTTAAAATATGGTAATGTCTGACCACATTATGTACCAAGAAATTGTGTTCTTTCTTTTATTTTGTTTTCTAGAAAAGCTAAAATAAGTCATAGAATGGAAGAAAAAAAGGAGAGGTACAAATCAACAAACAAAAATACCTGATCAGGTATCTTGAAGATGCGTGCGTACCTGATTTTAGTGAAGTTAAACTAAAAGTCTACAATATATGACCTTAACCAGTAAAAAATGCTTGATTCTACTAGACTATTCTAGGTGTATTCAAATAATTTGTGGATAAATATATGCAAAAACACACATTTAGGTGCATTCAAAATATATTTCTACCAATTTTTTTTTTTTAAAAGAACATATTTCTACCAATTTAACTCATCAAAGGAACAAAATATGTATATCACAAAATAAATTACACTGAGAGTGAGGGGAGAGTGGTATTTAAATTTCATCTCCAACATTGCACCATGAATAGCGTTTTGTTTAGTCTTGGACACCATTTCCCCCACCCTCAAACAGCCACACAAACTAGTATTAAGATTCCAGCATTTTTGCAATAGTTAATTACCTGGGCGAGCTTAAAACTTGGAGAATTATCTCCATACTTGGCGATAAAGAATTCACGTAAACTTGTGATGTTTGCATATCTACTTTTGATTGAATGAAGTGATGCCTAAAATCAAATGAAGACAATTCATTTAAAAACTAATAAAATAAAAGACATCTCTTTCATTTTCATTTGAAATAGAGGCATAAATGCACAGAATTACCGTATCTGGAATCGTTTCAATTAAGGCAGTGTAAGAAGATGTAACTAACACTTCGTAAGGACGCAACCAAAGAGGGAGGCCAGCTTCTTGGAATATATCTGTTATTGCAACCCAGCAGATTATCAGCTTCACAAATGGAAAAGCAATAAGAAACAAAAACCAGTTCCATGGAATATTTGGCATTAGCACCAAGTACAGTAAAATACAATCAACAATGCAAGAATACGAGTTCACATTCAACAATATACAACTGAACTCAGCTTGTTCATAATGGCAATTGCAAGACAATCCAAGCTTCCACATAAACTAAATGCATTTCTATATAATTTCAACTTCCAACAAATGTGGTAAAGTCAGTCTTGTTAACAATAATTTCTATAATGAAATAAATTAACAAAAAAAAACAATAAATAATAGGCTCATCCTCCATCAAGCCATTCACTTATTCATTCTAGTTTGACCAGGTGCTACGTATATACACTTGGCAGGTGTGCAGTAAAATGTCAGTCCATATTCTATTAATATTCAGGTTATATACTAAATATGGATTGAAATGCAAAAATAAAGTGTTGACTGTTCAATAGGGCCAACTCTGAAGAAAATAGGACAAGGAGAAACAGTACTAAAAGCCCTTAAACCAAAGAATACCATTTTAATCAAAACAAAGACACTTACCATAAAAGTGAGATATAAGTTGCACAGCAAGATGTTCCTGCCTGCAATCATCACCACTCTTCACAATAAACTGTGAAGGAAAAATGTAAAACATTAAATTAGTGGTAAAAATTAATACGTAAAACAGCAGAGTTAGCAATGATAACAGCAGAGTTAGCAATGATTCCGAAGTGTATTACAGAGAATATTAAGAAGACATGTCAAGAGTTATTGCAACATACAAATTATACCAAAAGACATGGCTTTTCAAGGCAGCTGAATTAACATCTCCGTTTTAAAAAATACCAATGTGCATTTACATCCACATACATTCTTGAACTATACAGAAACATTTCTAGGGGAAACTCATATTTAACTAAAGCACGAGATATCAAAATGTACTATTAGCAAAATGAAACATTTTGCATTGTAACTGCATATAAAACAAATTAAAAGCGGAAAAACAACACCAGATGTAATGAGATGTTGATCAACTCAAAATAAAAGATGTGTTTGTTATTTGTGAATCTGTTAAATTTAATAATAATGATTCACCAAGCACCAGTCACTATAGTAATGAGAAAGCAAAATGTACTATCAGCAGAAAGTTCAAGAGAGAGAATAAAACTCACAGAACGCAAGTCCCAGCCAGGTAATTTTCCATATACTGAAGCTTTGCGTATTCGATCTTTCTTAACCTCCCAAAGTTCTCCAGACAAGGGTTCACTGGCCTTGGGGAAGCCACCATTTGCCTGTCACAAGAGAAACTTTTTGGACACAACATCCCACACTAACAATGAAAACAGAAATTTTCCAACTTTTAATAAAGTTTTACCCTTGGTTGTGCATCTGATGAATCTTGACCAGCCCCTTTCAGAGGGAGTCCTGGAGGTGCTTCTCCTTTGGCTGCAGCAGCCTGCAGAAAGACAGTAGAACTTTACTACTAACATGTGTGAGAAAATTAAATATGTGAATTTAACTAAATATCTAAAACAATTTTAGCATTAAAAAATGCTCTGGTACGAATAATATGTCGTTGGTTCCTTATTGCGGATAATAGTCCAAAGCAACAACCTATGAATTTCATATATCTGAGAAAATATCTAAAATTGTCACCAAGATATCAGCATATTTTCGTGTATATGCAAGGAACCATTCTTGCCACTGTATTCCTACTTCCCAAAATAAGCTGGGAACAATTCCTAAACCTTTTTTCAGTATGGAATGCCACTCATTAGCACTACAACTATTTTATTACACAAAAAAACCCAGCCACAAATTGTTGCACTCAAAACAATCTGGTTTCCACAAATCGACCAGGTTAATCATCAATTGATCCAAGTATAAGGCATAAAGAACAGGTTTGTCAAATTGCAAGATCTCCTCTCCATATGAAAAAAATAAAATAAAGACAACCCTCTTGCCAAGAAGCAATGGTGTCTTAAAGACTAATGAGAATCACAACATCTCAGCACAAACATATTATTGTGCATGGATATACAAAGTAATAGCAAAAAGAGATAAACAAGTCAACTCTGCGCACAAAACAATAATAGTAAAATCAATAGCACTTAAGTCAGAAGTTTGACGCCCCACCTTTACTTCCTCTATAGCTACTGTACTTGGAACACGGCGGTGCTCCTTCTTGCGTCGTGACCCTGGATCCTCAATGTTTTCCATTCTAACCCCAGGATCCGCAATCAGCACTACCCTTACCCATTCCAAATCACCGTCTGATATTTCCTCATTATTGGACTGGTCAAGTGACTGCTTCTCCACAGAAAGAGTAACATTGACAAATTTAACTTTTGCCCCCGACTTATGAGCCATTGCCTGGTCAATTGCTTGAGCAGTGGAAATTGACATCCTATCAGTACTGTTACGATAAGCCTCCTGAGTAGTCCATAAAGGATAGGCCCATGAAGGAGGCTTATGCAATAGGGCATCTCCATTGGCAAGAGGAATTCCTCCCCTAGAAAGCTTTTGAGATCCAGACGTGTCCTTTGTGTTACTATAACAAGTTTTCAATGAAAAGAAAAAATATCAGATATATGAACATGACCAAGCATTAAACTATCACTCATCACACTTGTAAAAGAGGCAAATTATTACCTTGCTGTTTCACTTTTTAAAACCTCAACGCAGATCAGATAAGGAGCCTTTTCCCTAGAGTTCAGAAGAACAGCTTCATCTTCAGGTATATGAACCACTCGGTACATCCCCTTTCCCATTGGAAAGCACACTCCTACAAGTATAACCAATAAACATATGAAGCCACATTTCACAATAAAAAATTTATCTTCATTTATTTGTGTGTGTATATAAAACGTGCACACACACACACATATACATATATAAAGAATGACAGGAGACACCGACATCAAGCCTCTTAAACAAAATTGTGTGAAATGTCAGTTAATATGTGTCTTTGTGTGTAATTTACATATCATCTATGAGTCTATCCCTGAATCACGCGAAAATGGCCTAAATTTTGCAATAATAAAGATTTTTCTTGCAGAACAACTAAGAATGAAGTATACAAAATATAAGTCCATTCATGGAAAAGTTCCTCCAACAAAATCTACCATCACTATCAAAGTACCTCCAATATTTTGAGCCTCAGTAACATGTAAATTGATCTCAGCAAGTGACTAGAAAAACAAAACAAGAAAAAATAATTGTCAGATATCAATTCAAGCAGAACAGCCAAATCCATAAAACATTTATGTAACATTAAGCAAAAAAAAAAAACCCAAAAAGTGCAAACCACCTCACAAAGAGCACTCTTGCGATCTTCAATAGGAAATACATCGACTAAGCCATATGATGTATCACATAGTGACTGCACAAAGTCCAATGACTCATGATAAGTTCCCTTTCGGAACTGAGCAGCAGTATAATTTGGAAGTGGAGGCTTTGCATTTGATTTGTCACTCCTTTGCTTTGGTGAACCAGGTCGCTTCTGCCAAATAATAGAAAACATAATATGACTTACAATTTGCAGGAAGACATAGAATAACTATGTAAAGGAAAAAAAAAAAGTGGATAGGAAAATACAAACAGCAGATATTACGTATAAACCCCCTTGATCGATCCACCAATTTTGTCACCATACTAGCTCAGAAAAAAAAATGTATTCTCCACCCTCCTTATTGTGTTTGTATTCATTAATGCAATTTGTTTTTTCAAAATTAGAAAACAGCTCTTAATCTTAAGGATATTCCAAATTAATGTTTAAAAACTAAGCTTGTTCAGGGTTAGCTTGTTGGCAAAAAATTTCTCCTACATTTCTATTTCTTTTAATTTTGCTAGCATAATATTACCAAAGATTAAATTCCGGACATCAAGCCTGCATTATGCAAATAATGCTGGCCCTAGGCCATTGATTCTTTCTCCTACAGCATAGAGACCCTCCTATTTCCCAAGAATGTGATTGCCATGCCAAACAATATGATTTCTGTACTAAATCTAAGGCTAGGTTAAAGAAAAATGAAATCCTAATCAAGTAGGGAAGAGCTATGCAAGCCTATCTAGACTATCTTTCTTCACAATAATATAGGAAATAGCTACCAGATGTACCCGAACTTCCATACTTGGAAGCAAATCATCCGGAGTTAAGAAAAAAAAAAGTATTCCAAGCTAAGCAATCATGTCCGTGATTGCTGGAAGGGAAATAGAAACAGTGAATGTACCTCTTTCTGCTTCTTTGAACCAAAAAGCTCTGAGTCTTCAACTGAGCGATCACGGTCCCTGAATAATTTGCGGAAAAACTTCTCCGTCCCTGGACTACTTTCAAACAAGCTGCCACCATTGCTATTTTCAGTAGCTCCTGTAGTTTTGTTCTCTTCAGGATGCACACGAAACAATTTCCTGAACAATGAAAAATCTGAAGGCTCCTCTTCATCACCATCAGTTGGTTTATCATTACCATCTTTCTTGTCCTCAAACTTATCTTTAAATAACTTCTTAAAGAAGCCCTCCTTCTCATCATCTTCAGCAGATTTTGAACATCTATCTGCCGAGTTCAATGTATTCTCATCCTCATTCTTCTTGTCATCAAACTTCTCCTTAAAAAACTTCTTGAAAAAACCATCTTTTTCCTCATCCTCCATGGATTTAGAAACAGATTTATCCTCAGAATCACTCTTGCTATCACGAAACAGCTTCTTAAAAAAACCTTCTGAGCTTGAAGTCAACTCCTCATCCTCACCTTTACTATCCCTTAATAACCTCTTAAAAAATCCATCCTTATCCGACTCCTCGTCATCTTTATCTACTGACTTCCTAAATAGTAATGCATCTCGAACCTTGGGACCCGGAATTAGTTTCTTAAAGATCCTGTTCTCATCAGGTGATACCGGTCCACCACCATCTTCATGGGAATTGCTCCCTAATGAAGGAGAGAATGTGAAAGATCTCTGAACAGGTGGTGAAGATGTTAACGACAGCAACCGTTGTTTCGACGATAGAATTTTATTCAAAACTTGGTTCTTACTCCCTGGGCTTGGTTCACCGGGAGGCCGAACCAATGGTGACCACTCCCCCATCAAAGTTGCTGCAATCTGACACTTCTCTTGAATCCTACTAATCCCTTCATTGTCATCCGAATCTTCCAGCTCTGCCAGCAGAAACCAGTGCACCTTCAATGCTATCTGCAATGATTTGGAACACACATCGATAACAAACTTATCCAGAGAAGGGCTAGGCTTGTGAACCATCATGTAGCATATTTGAAACAAATAGCTCTCAACACCCGATAATGGCAGAGTATACATTCGATTACACAGATAGTCCCGAACCCCAGCATGATCATGCTTATAGAGGTAGCTGACAGCGATCCACTCACAGAAGAAAGCCGAATCGAAGAAACGAATCAGCCAACCATTCTCACCAGAATCACTAGCTGGATTAGACCTCGACGCAATCTCCCTCGGCGACTCATCGGAGTCTCCACGAACAAGTCCTAGAAGCCGCACCATTATCCTACCATCATAAACCCCAAACCACCACACAAATCCAACCAACAAAACCCTAACCACCACACACAACAATCAAATCACTATAGCTGAGCACAGCCTCCAACCAATCTGAATCCTGCAAATCCCTAAACCACCACACAAATCCAACCAACAAAACCCTAACCACTCCCAATCCCCCAAACACCTCAAACACCAATCAAATGATCCAAATCACCGAAGCACGAGCACAGTCTCCAACCAATCTAAATCCTACAAATCCTAAAACCTCTTCAACAATCTAAATCCTACTAATCTCCGCCACAAGACAGCAAATTCACAACTGCGAACTAAAAATCCGATCCAAATTCTCACTCTAAAACCTCCTGGAATCGCAGTAACACGACTATCAACCCTAAATTCACGAATACAACAGATACAGTGTCAGTTTCTTCTGTTTGTTTCTCGGGAAATCACGAAGGAAAATGATCGGCGATTTTCTCGAGCAAATGCGAGTTAGTGAAGAAACGAAGAGAAGTGAGAGAACAGATTGTGCTTACGGAAGTGAAGAAGAATCGGAGGTGACGTGGATCGCCGGAATCTTCTGCTGGACGACGTCGTATCGGTGTCGGAGCTCGTCGTTTTGGTGGTGGTGGAGGTGGTGGTGAAGGTTAAGAGAGAGGGACGATGGTGGTGAGGTAATTATTACAGAATATTTTATTTATTTAATGAATAATTTAATGTAAATATTTGTGCAGTGCTAACGTGCGCTAGGGGTTTAGGGTGCGCACTTTTGGGGCAATTTTTGTTTTTTGTTTTTTTTGTTTTTTTTTTTTTTTTTTTAACTTTTGAAAATTTTGAGAGATTTGGAGATTTGAAAAGAGAAGCTTCGGAGACATGATTATTGCACATGCTTGATTGAAAAAATAAATAAGTTCAAATTTTACTCAAATAGTACTTATAATTTATTTTTTGAATTTCATATCCATGTGTATTTGTTGGTTTATAATTGTTCGGATTGGACCAAATCGAACTCAATCGGGTCAAATGTAATTTTCATATAACATAAGTCAAATCGAACAATGATTAAATTAAACCGAATCAACTTAAACAAATTAAAAATGATTTTAAAATCTTACATTTAGTATGAGAACATTTTACACATGTGCGAAAGCCTTAAGCAATTGTGCACGGCTGTGGAGGACTTCACACGTCTATGGGAGTCTCGTTTCCATGTTTCCAACAATCTCAAACAGTCAGGCAATGATATAGCACATACCACATGTTTGGAGACCTCGAATAGAGCATATCACGGTCATGACTTGTTCTACATACTTTGTTACAATCTATTTGTTCGCTCACACTTCAGTTTTATGAATACATATTGCTCAACTCACATATTACTTTGTGCAGGATTTTGCTCTATCATTCTCCCCAAGCGGCTCTTTGAGACGTTGCTATCCACAAAAGTTTATTTCCAAAGTAGGTTAAACTAGAGCATACTAAATATCGGTTGACCTTGAGGGACTTGATCGCCCTTTGAAATCCTACATCAACTTCAAAGTTCGTCATTCATCCTTAAGCCCCACCTTGAAGGCTTCCATTCGAGAATGCATACATAGATGATATATGTCCCTACACGTCATCGTCTATGTCACATAATTGCACCTCGTTATGACATTTACATGGTTCCCTACCATTTACGCAATGCTCAATCGCTCTTTTGAATAAATATTATATGTAGGTGTAAATAATCCCCCTAGCCAAATGAATGAATAATATTTTGAGAATTTTACTAATTTTGTCAAAAAAATTTCTTCCATTCTTGACAATAAATGGTTGTTTACGTTTAAATTATTGAATATGATTTCAAATTATTTGAGTATTATAGCCACCGCGTGTACGCTCTCGTTAAATACTTAACAACATAATCAAAACACCAAAAATGAAAAACACAAATAACATACTATGTAACATGTATCAAAATATTTTATTAAAAAAATGTTTACAACTCTAGATATGCATTTATAATTAAAACTTTGGAAAATTGAAATTATTGATTTACATTAAAACATCAAACACTAGTGGAATTGAGCAAATAATCTTGTGATTTCTTCTCATAATAATAGCCATTGGACATAGAAGCATCTGCAGAGTAAATCATCACACCATTTACTTCAAATCCATTTCCCTCCAATAGATTCAAAGCATCAAAAAATGCATCCCCTTGAATTCCTCTTCCATTCACCTCATAGCTAGGCAACAATTTATCTTTATCGAATTGTTGCGCTCGAAGTTGGAACGCTTCTAAGTATCCTTTTGGAGTCTTGACTTTATCGGTGTAAAACTGGTGATTAACAAAATCAATGACGTCCTTGTACCCTTTAAAAAGATCAATGTAGGGCGTGACAGTGAGATAGTACGGTGCAATAGTTGCTACAGTGATGACACTTTCGTTTTTTAAGCGAGTGATGAGCTCACCGACGCAATATGCAAAGTTGTTTCCACCTGTCTTAGGGAAGCTTTCGTAGTCTACATCAATCCCGTCAAGATGGTATGTCGTGATTATGGATTGGAGGGAGGAGAATGCGTTTGAGATCCAAACTTCGGGTTCAGGGTTGTACCAACGGAGGACTTTGTCGCCAAGGCTCCATCCCGAGAGACTAGCCATGACTTTGACATTAGAGTGGCTTGCCTTGATGTTTGCGACTGCGTCTGGTGATAGCGTGCGTGCCCAATACGACGAGAACACGCCATTTTGGGACTCTCCAGCTTGATTTGCATCAATCGCAAAACCTAATATAAAATGAAAATCTATACCATCCTCAATAGGGATATTGTCAAATGTTATTGGTGCTCCTGTCGCTCCAATATACTCCATCATTACCTTCCCACCTATAATTTATGCGTAAAAATGAATAAACAAACTGAATTTGGTCGATTTAACTATATTTTACTGTAAAATGTATAACATCGTTTCCTCACCAAAAAAATAATAAAAAATACCTGATGAATTGGTTCCTTTGTGGTGACAAGAAGAATGTTTGCATTTTGATGGAACTTGTGATTTGCTCTCTATGCGTTGAAATGACAAATAAGAAAAAATACTTAGAAAATAAGCCGAATCTCTATTTTCATACATAAATTAATTAAATCTCTCGTTTCGATTAACCAAATATTGTTGAACAATTATTTCGCTAAGAATCTACAACTCGACACATCACATGATCATAATTATTTGCCTGCATGCCGGTCAAAGTTTAAATAAACATCATTTTTGCCTTACCACAAAGTTCTTGAGAGACGAGAGCGACTCCAACGAAGTAGAGGAAGAAGATACGAATAAGTTTCATCGTAATGGTTTAATTTGATGTCTACGAATAACTATAAAAGATGTGAAGGTTTAGAGATTTACATAACTTTGTATATATAGTTTCTTAGATTACTAATTAACTCTTCTAATCGTGCCGGCCTAAATGAGTTTATCATTTGGAATGAGCACTATGTTACAACGATTAGGATAATTAATTATATAATCTATGTTAATGTCTTGTTTTTATCTAATTTATCAACATTGATCTAATTGTCCTTTTGTAGCTACATAATATTCAAGCTAATTCTGCATTTTTGGTGTTTTCTTTCATTTATTTGTCTACTTAAAAAATATAATTTGTTGTTGGTTATTTTGAGCCGTTGATTGAAACTTGATGGAGCGATGGACGGTGGAGATTGTGCAAGCAAGAATGTTGCATGGTTTAATAGTAGCAAGAAGCCAATTGACGTTTTTATGGAGGTGGTTTCAATGGCAAAAACATACAAAAAATAGCATAAATTAGTCGATTGATTCGTATTAGAGCTAACGATTTGGGCATGAACCCGTAGGCATGTAAAATCGATAGGATTAGAAACGGGCTTGGGTTGAATAATATGTGGAGTCGAATATAGTGTAACGAAAAAATGTCGCATTTTTGTTTGGTATAGGTGATCTCAACTATGCTATTCTGTTTTGAATTTGTTCAATCTACAATAATGTCAACTCAACATTTTTTTGGAATCTTTTTTGCTTATGTGGCAATTACGTAACACTTAAATGAGTTAGAAAATAAGTTAGGTTTATAAATATTTGAGCGACTAAATTAAATAAAAATGACGTGGGAATATGTCATTTAATCACACAATTTTCTCATACATTTGTCACATCAGTAAATATTAGTAAACTTAAACATCACATGATTGTCAAATCAATAATTTTATTTTTCAATAACATTTTTACGCAACTTGAACACATTTGTTTGTTTGACTAGTTAAAAAAGAATAACAAAGTTTGGCTCGAAATTAGAAAACCGCGAATAGTTTAGAGACTAAATAAAAACAAAATGGATACTCGGGGACATAGCTATTCATTTTCCTAAAAAAAAAAAAAAAACGTATTGATAGAGAATGCAACTATGTTAAAACTTGACAGGAAGAGCTTTGCCGCCCTTTGTGGTCCTACTTGGTTCGAACGGAGATCAGTCTGAACATAATATGACTTAAATGTGTTGATCCCGTGTTGATTGTGGGCTTGCTGCAGATACCTCATGGTTAGGACAAAAAAGGTATTGGGCTCTGCAAAGAGAATATTGGGCCTAAAGAGAAAAAGCCCAAAACACTAAAATGGGCCTAAAAAGCCCAAAACATTTTGACCACAGTGGGAGTCGAACCCACGACCTTCTGATCCGAAGTCAGACGCG
>JAYMTE010000283.1:0-20238 GCA_036897545.1 Pelargonium fulgidum
AACAAATGTAAAATAAACTCAAGCGATCATAAGAGACAAAAACCCGAGCATAGCCGGGTCAAAAAACTAGTAATAAGGGAATGGCTATTTCCACAGCCAAAAAAACTTCTTCCGCGCCTTTCTCTTCGCATTCTGTTAATCTGACAAAACTACCCATTATGTATTTAACTTTTGCTATTTTAGATGATAAATATATTCTTATACATATCATTAGTCAACTCTCAGGTATTCTCAACATCCTGATTTTCTATTACAATAGAAGATTCAATAATTAGAATTACATTGTTTTCTTGTGTAAACAACAAAAGATAGCTTTCCAACATACAGAAGGTACAATTCTTGCAAATATGAATAGCCTTGCGGTTATGAACTATGATCTTCCACTTCATCAACCAACATTTCTCTGCATATTCTACATTCTCAGTCTGCACAACATGCTCTTATTTACGAAAATTCATCTACTGATCTCAGCTTTTCTAGGATCACACTTTCTTGCTTGGCATCTATGACGTGTTAGTCAAGAATTTAGTAAACTCCAACGGTATAGCAAAAACAAGAAAGGAAAAAAAAAAAAAAAAAACATCATTTGTGCATGTTAAAAACAAAAGACAGACAAGCAACTATTGTGTGCATGTTATAGCTGAGGTATGTTTTACTGGGAATGTTTTCATTCAAAGAAGTTGAAGTCAATTTTATATTTATGTGTTGTGTTCATGGTTGTGTATTAGGGTACGCCTACAGTCGCATGCTTGCAAATAAGATTTATAGCTTAAAAATCATAAGCCATGGAAAGATATGGGGTAAGGATACATTCCTGATCTGGGTTTTCAGTAAAATTGGAGTGCAGAGCATTCCCAACACTGTCCACTATGGCTGAGGTAGTCATAGACGATTCAATGCATAAAATGGCCGTAATTGCATCCAACCGAGTAACCTCATTCCTGAACATCAATCTGGCATGTGCTGCAGCATGGATGAAGAAAATTCAGAAGCAGAATAGGGATTTGTTTCAGAAAATTACCCCATGGAGATGTTTACATACCTTGAGCTAGGCGTATCAAACTTTCCAGCATGCGCACAGTTGTTCTAGCTGCATTACTAAGAATTGCATTATCATAGAAAAGTTGAACAATAGAGGTAGGTATTTAGCAAATGGAGATTGTCTAGGTAGTACCTGCATTATGTGTTGCACATCTTCGCTGGAGTTGGTAGTAGCTTGAGATTACTTTTTCGGCCTCCTTCGTGAGAACCGGGCTGAATTTTCTTTTAACATGTTGAATATATCTGAAAGATCTTCTAAAGGTCATGCCATCTCCAAACAGAAATATAGTTTGTGAAGTACTATTGAGTTGAAAATATGTTTTCACTGAAAATCTCAAAAATGAAAGGGAGGACAGGATAGATTCTCAAGAAATTATAGTACCAAGGATCAAGGAACCTTGAAAGCTTACTACTTTTAATTACTCTGAGCAGAACGTTTTTACCTGCGCAGCATGGAAAGTGGCCAGATACTTGCTAGATTTTCATCGTGATATACTTTGTCCTGTTCCCCCTGACAGTAAATTTCAATAAGCATTCAAGATTTAGATTCAATAAGTCTCTCATTACACAAAAAGGAACCATTTAGATAGATTACCTCAGAAAGAATATGTGAGGAAACAACCGCATCCCACTCAGGATTCTTTGTATCCAAGAGGACAAGGACTATATCAAATCTGCTCAATAAAGGACCAGAGAGAGTCGTATTGACAGATAAAGCTACAAGCAGTTAAGAAAAAATGAAAATGAACCAAGCAGTCACGTTACAGAAATCATGTTTCTGGTGGAACTGAGATATAATACCTCATAATTGTTTTCAGAGAAAACATGAGAATTGTAGGTATTCACACTATTACAAAGCTAAACAGAAACATGCCCAATCGAGTAACCATTAGGATGGCTTAAGGAAAACTATTGGTAGCTTATTTTATAAAAATAAGGATACGTTGATCAGAATCATAATGCCCCTTTGGATTTGTTGCACCAAAAACAATTGTCTTAGTACTAAGTGTCGTTACAAGGCCAGCCTGAAAAAATAAAACGAACAAATTCACACTTCAAAATAGCATCCAACAGAGCATGTGATGACTGTGAATATACAACTTAAGTCAAACAGGCATGGCAGAAGACATGAAGACAAGAAGATCCAAACACAGTGGCACGGCTAAAATTATCAAGACAAGACACTAATATGGAAAGGACATGTCATAATACAGCATAGTAAAATAAGATAATAACCTTAGCATTGTTCTTTTTGCTCTCCTTCCATTTCCTCTTGTTATTTAATTGGAAAACTAATTAGTACAGGTATGCTTTAATTAAATACTACACTGGTGATGAAAAGGGTTGACCTTTATAAATGTCTATCCAAGGCACGATCTAAATATCACCAATACATTCTGCTATTTAGATGGTGAACACTAGTGATGATACAGTGATGGATCCCAGATGTATTCATGCTGCACTTCCCTATTATGAAACCTATTCTTCAAAACCAACATGAACACAAGGATAAAGCTACTTGGTTCAACTTCATTACATTCATAATTATTTTATACTCCCACTGTCCCAAAATAATTGTCCACTTTCTTTATGCATGAATTATCTATAATAACTGATATAGAAGTTGGTTAGCATATCTTGAGTTTGTTATAGTTAGAACCAGAGTACAATGGGCTATAAAGAGGAAAATTAATCCTATTAATTTGGGAAGGTGGACAACTATTTTGGGACCCAAGTATTATACAAAGATATTTTAGAGTGTGCATTTACATAGCGTTGGAATATTTGTACATTGTAGAAACAATTTTTTATTTTCGATTCAGGATTTCTATTAGGTACGGTGACAACCAACCATGAAAACCTATTTGTATATTTTACCTTTGCAACACTTATAGTCTGCTGCTCCATTGCTTCGTGTATAGTTGCCCTGTCATGTTCCCTCATACTGGAAACACGTAATTAGTGATACTTTTTTAAGGGGTAAACAAAATATTATTTGGTTACAGAAAAACTGTCTCGAGCAAGAGTGATACAGCATTTCTGGGGCTGCAAAAAGAACAGCAGATACTACAAAACGCAACTGACAAAGGAAAAGAAATAAAGATAAAGATAAACAGTGCCAAATTGATTAACATCAAGATACCCCTGGCATGCTAAGGTGAAATAAATAAGTGTTCCCTTCATTAATTTGAAGTACCTATCAAATTCATCTATGCAGCAAAGCCCTCCATCTGCCAAGACAAGGGCTCCAGCTTCCAACATCCATTCACCTACAAATAAATAAATAATTGTTATCTTTCAATTATGACCAATAACAGATACTTTGTAAAATTGCAATACTTCAAAAGTAAGTGAGGAGATGTGAATTTTTTTGTTTTTAAACAACACACCATTTAAGAGAGAGAGATAAGATATTTGGTACTATATATGATGAATATATGCATGTGCTTACAGATGAAAAATTATAATATATCCCACAGCAGTGCTACAACTATCTTTTATATCTTTCCATTATAATTTATTTGCAATATTCAACATGCTTAATGCTAGAATAGATGTGAACTGAACTGCTTTCTTTTGAGCTGTGATTTAAACTTCCATCATAACATTTCAGCTAGCAACAACAACCAATCCATTTCCACAAAACGTTGGGGTAGGGAACTATTCAGCCAGCAGCCATATGAAAATTTACCTCCATCTTTGACTGCAGTAACTGTCAATCCAGCACTGGTGCTTCCCAGCCCGGTAGTAATAACAGATCTATTGCTCAGTTTTGCAGCAAATTTCAGGAACTGGGACTTTCCAGTACCTATGAGAAATACAATTAGGTCCTCTTCACATAAAATGCATTGTAAACTATAAAATATCACGAGAACCTGAGACCCCTTTATTCAAAACAGTGGGGTGAGAGAGAGAGAGAGAGAGAGAGAGAGAGAGAGAGACTAGAACCAGTATCAATCGAAGCCCAACTATAACTGGTAGTGGCCTACTGAAGAATGAAAAGAAAACTAATAGCAAGTTTTTCCTTATATGGATAATTGCATACCTTATTCATAAACAATAAACTACACCACCTAAAATCATTTTATTTTAAAACTAATAAATGCTACTCAGAGTCATAAAATCCATTTCTGCAATATATATATACACACACACACATATGTATATATATGCCCTCATTTTGTTTCTCATAGCAAGGTTGACTTTTCATCATATTGTATTTATGACATAAAACCTCAATGAGACAGTATAAATACTACTCAAATGTTCCACAAGACATATTCCAAGTTACATCTAGAAATACGGATAAGGAGAAGTGGACATGCAGTAAAACTGAGGCCTGACTTCAAGAAGTTTATATATACTACCAAGGCTAACCAACTCTGATGTTTAAAATATTGAAAAATAATAAATAGTAAAAGGTTACCTGGATCACCAACCAGAAGTAAATGAGATTCTCCTCTAACCTTTGTCCCAGATACATCAACATGTTTCACACCTCCAATAAGTGTTAATGCAACTATGTTCAAGGAAGTCGAAAAGAAAATATATATGGTTAGTAAGAATTAACATACAAAACCAAGCATGCACGCACACACAGGTTTAGAAGAAGAAAAAAAAAGTCTATATACCTGCAAGCTTCACGGTGAATAGTCCAAAAATTTGTGGGCAAATACCTCGTAGAATTGCATTTCGCCCTATGTTAATTGTAAACAGAAATCAAAATTAAAGAGTTGTAAGAAAAGTAGATATAGAAATGCAGTAAATTTGTCATGAGCCACAACCTCAAAGAAAAAAAGGAATAGAACTTTTTATGAAATTTAAACATGGCACAATCAGCACATTAACTCCAGCATTACATGGAATGGTACTTTCAAAGAAAAACTAAAGTTTGATCCATTATTCTTACCTTTTAACGGGGTATCTTTGAAGTCTAACCAGAACTGCTCGAATTTCTGGATAACATCAGCAGGAATATCAATGTCCAGCTTTAACTCATTGGTTCTCCTATACATAAAGAGAACACGTAGAGTAAATGTTTTCATTTGCATTTCCATAAAATTTAACACAAGTTAATGTGAGCTTCTTTCTATAGTAACTTTCTAGGTGTAAGTCAGGTAAAGTTTATGGGAAAGTTGAAAGTTTACATTTAATAGGCATGATATAAACAATTTAAAACTACTATATTTAGTAGTTTAACACTTCACAAAATTCTCTGCTGCATATTATTTGATTGAACTGTCCCTGCAAGATCATTTGATGATTGAACTACATGAAATGAACTAGACCACTTACCTCACATGATTAGCAATTAATACAGGATCAAGGTCACAGCGGACATCCTTTAGATCTGGAGACCACTTCGCAGTTAGAATCCCAGTGACAATAACATCATCTGCAAGTCACAACCCCATCCAGTCGCCCAGGAAAACAGGGAGAAATAGTTATAGATGGCAATTAGTAGAAAGTCAGGCAGGTATGGTATAAATGTAAAATAGGAGGGAAAACCCATGAACCAAAAGGAGCTAATTACGATGGACAGGTGCATATTGCCATACCGGAAATGTAGATGATATAACTAGCAGAATGACTTAGTTCTACTCAACAGTTTATTTTTCCTCATATTTCACCATGTGAATGATATTGAAAGTATCACTAGGACGAACCATGTACCAGTCCTAAACATCACTAGGATAATGTTAATGCTCTCATTATACATGCAACTCAAATCAGAAGAGAGCAGTAGATACATGGTATCTTGAACTAGTTTTTTTTTTTTTTTTTTTAAAAAAAAAAAAAAAAAAAACCTTTATTATTGGTTGATAGGCTAAAGATTGTAGATGTGCCCACTACTATTTCCAATGCTCAACTTGCACTCAGTCCTTTCCATTTGCCAGATCTAATAGTTTTTATCTTGCAGTTAACAGAACTAGAACTTTCTCAGTTGTTTTAAAATTTAGGTTATTCCTAGATTGAACTACAGAGGATATTATAATATTAGGCTATTAGCTTTTCTGAACTTACCTCCAGCTTTAACAGTGTCAACAAGATCATCCTTCAAAATGACAGGTATCGATCGAGGAATTGCCCCAACACCCAACACCTGCGTACTTTCTTGGATTTTAATTTCTTGATAATCATGATTTATAATACTTTCTTCCTCATAATCAAATTTTTTGCCTTCGCAGTATTTTTCCTGTTATTGGAGAGAACAGAATCACAGATGGGCGGTCAATCTTCAAGAGAATGGTTATTAAAGCAAGGATCAACATAATACAATAAAAAGCATCGAAGTCAGTGTTAATATATTACATAGAAAATATAAGAATCTTGAAGTAGAACAACAGAAGGACTAAGAGTACATATAACATGTATTAGCTACTTCTCATGCTCTTTGCAAATTATGCACAAGAATAATAGGTATAAGATATTACTTGGGATGGAGAAAAAATAAACCTGATTCTGGCAGGTTGATGGCACAGGCAACGAGTTTCTAGTTTCCAGTTCAGGATGAACTAAGAACCTACAAATGGACACTGTCAGCTTAAAAGATGATTAACTACAGTGCTTTTGATAAGGATTAACTACAATGCTTATACAAACTATAACTAGCATACGATACTATACAGACTAGAGCCTACTAGTCTGATGCAACTAGTTTCCAGCCTTCACAGTATTGGCTAGCCGAGCAGACCACATGTATTGTACCCAGAATACAGTTTATAACAAACAACAAATTCAGTACTTATGAGGAACAATCATGAAACTGCGATCAATCCTTAATTAAGAGCTGAATCAACACTGCATGCATTATCAAGGCATTCTTTTCTCCTCCTCAATGATCTGTCTATCATGAAATTTTGGAGGATCAATTCAAGTCTCGTGTAGAGATGAGAAGCTCCATGATTTTATCACAAGCCTAACTCTGTCCCATCTCAAGATCCCATAATGGAGCTGATCCCTTCACTGAACCACCGCTCACAAAATTTCAAGTATTCCACATTTAGTGTTGTAGCTCATTGTCTTCAATTTTAGGGTGATGTCGAGCACATAAGGAATTTCATCCCAAGAATAGACTACAAACATAAAAGTCTCATGGAAAAAAAACTAACACCCCTTGACTTTAATTAAATAGAAGGTACGCAATCAGAAATCTTAAAGGTTTAATATACAGACCATTAATCTGATATTCCTCGATCAAACAGTATCTCACAATTCTATAAAATTTTCAAACAACAACCTGTAATTGCATTTCCGGCATTTGTAAAACCTTTCTCCTTCAAACATCTTGATTGCTCCAGATCGAATCACAGTCCCTCTCAGTGTAAGGAGAACCCCTCTATGCTTTACTCTCACCCGCCCAATGCTCGGAAAAGTCTCTGCACCAAATCCAATAATAAAAATCAGCCATATAACCCAATACAATGACATCACAACCATCAGAATTAAAAGCAACAAAGAGATACAAACCTGGACATTCCAATGGGGAGCCAATGGCACTGATACGAACATGAATAGAATCCTTCTCTACAGCATTCACGCAACCCCTCAATTCCCCCAACACCACTCTCTACACATACAAAAACCCAAAGTAAATCATCATTTTAATAATATAAATAAAATGAAAACATATACAATAGAAAAATCATTACATGAGCCCAGAGAGCTGCTGCGTCAAATTGGCGGAGGTGCTCGGTGGGTTGAGAGAAGACGTGACGCGCCAGGGGAGGGTCTTCATCTATTAGCTCAGCAAAGCTGCAAGAAATAGAGAGAAATTAGCGAATGGTTGAGCTATGAATCGATTGTAGGTAAATATAGAAACGGAGAGCCTACTCGACGTAGAGAGGGTAGTGAAGACGAGGGTCGGGGGAGAGAGTGATGGAGCGGATCTGGTCGGAATGGCGGCGGATGAGGAAGGAAGCTAGGGCTTTGACCAGATCGGTCGGTTCATTGTCGGTCTTCTGCTTCTTCTTCGACGCCATCGTCTAATCGCTACAGTACAGTCTCAGATACTGCGTTTACGCGGGAACTTGTATATATATATATATATATATATGCCACTACCAGTACCAGCCATTTTTCCTTGGTGGAGCTACTGTATTTTTCCAGTTAGAACGACATGTCGTTCTACAGTTGCAATGGTTTTTTCTAAAACTTGATGGAAAAGAATGTTATTTGTCCCACGTACAAAACTTTTTTTATAAAATTATGTGCTAACTTACGTGGTTAAAAAATATATTCTTAGCGAGTAATCTGACAGGCATAATATCAATGTCCTCCCACAAATTTTCCACACGAAAAGATCTAAATTATCAGCTCTAACTCAATGAGAATGTATTCTTATGAGATTTATGCATATTACCTACATTTAACCAGCAAATCACAGGCACTTTCCCCAGAATATTCAAGAGACCAATAAACACATTAACATACCAATGGCAAGTTGGCAACAGAATCTGAAAAATCATGCAGATGAACTGCAACAAAAAAAATACACATAATAAGGGCCATATGAACAAAATGAAGTCTCATTCCATAATAACATGTCAATACCCAAAATGAGTAATCATTTAGTAACTGAAAAATGTAAAAAGTGGCTAAGGAGGCTTAAACAAGAAGCTTAGCTATTCTAGTATTCAAACTATGGCGTCCAATGCGAGTACTTTGCAGCTCAGACAAACATCATTAGCTCGGGCCTACTGTATACATTGCTCTGCTCGTCCTCCAGAATAGGATAAGCTGCCACAAGAGCATCTTGAGCTCCTATGTACAGTGAATTATATATCTTCCAGTACACTTCCCTAACCTTCCGAGCAGGATGGAACAGACCCTGGAGACAATAGTTTAGAATAATAGCAGAACCCAAAGCCACCCTCATTCCCTCAATGGCTTCCATTACAGCGTTTATCACATGAGGAGAAGTCTCGAATATGTTGGGCCACACGTAGTTGAGTAAATGGACCAGTGCATCCTCACAACCCAACCCAGCAACCCCCAACGCCATGTGCTTAACAGCAGATGCAGCAGTCTGCCGATGAACCAAATCTCTGTCCATGAGGGCATCTTCAAGTAGTGGAGTCACTGCATAGATATAGTCCTTACCCATTTCCCCAATGTACTCGAATAAAAATGAGAGAGATTTCAGAACACCATTCTGCACGTTTAGCTCTGGGACACGATACTCATTCATCAAGGCTGGCAGAACAGTGAAAGGAGAACAGGTTTCAGCTACTATAGCAATAGCCACAGTTGTGCAGACACGGTTCTGGCGCTCCTGAACCTTCAAATTGTTCAAAAGAGTCGCCAACACATCTTGCGGTCCAATGGCTTTGGCAATGTAACCAAAAGTATTCACAGTAGCTCTTCGGATACCCTTCTTATGGGCCTTAAGCATCTCAAGTAGTTCAAAACATATCCTCATCCACTCCCTCGCTGGAACAAACTCTGCTCCTCTGTCTGCAATTCGACCAACAAGGTCAATACAGTTCTCCTGGACTTTCTCGTGTCTATTCTTTAAGATTGGTGTCAGCCTGGGAAGAAGATCCTTTATGGGAGGAGTCATTTTTGTCATACCAATAACATTAACAATTGCCTTCAGAGCTCCAAGAATTGAACCCAGGACTTCTGGGTACTCTTCTCCAAGATACTCATATAAGACAACCCCAAGATGACCCATCAGCTGTTCTTCTTGACACTGCTTCATGACGACAGCAATCCTTGAAATAAGATCAGCTGCCTGCTGCCTGACCTTTGCACTCTTATTATTCAATCGCCACTTTATGGTACCACAGATCTGGGGAAGGTATGGTTTTACTCTCTGGCCAAGAGCATTCACAACAGCACCAAACCCATTAAGCATAACATTGGCATCATCACTGGTCTGCTCTTGGAAGGCATAAAGAATCCCATCAATGAGAAGCTCTTCTAGGCGAGCATCAATATCAGATGCACCCAAGTTAGTAACCACCTTCTCAATTGTTTCCATAACCATTCGCCTGTAAGGTTCACTCTCATCTTTGAGATCCTCAACAATTCTTCCAACTATATCAGCTACACCAACTTTGTTTGCTATTTCAACAGTTGTCTCCACAAGTTGCTTGTAGTTTCTCCTATCAAGAGCCATCCTTCTTACCCAGAAGTTCTTGAAGAATTCGGGAAGAATATCACTTCTAATATAATCAGCCTCTACACCCTCTGTGCCCACACACTGTTTAACCACTTTTATCACAATCTTCTTCATTTCTTCATCAGGTGATTGAAACTCACGAATGAGGATAACCATCACTTCCTTAGTATAATAACTAGCATAAATTGCATCCATAAGAGGAATGATAAAACCAATTGCCTTCAAGAAGGCAGCCAAGACCTTCCCTCGGTGTGACCTGATACCCTTCCACAATGGCTTCAAAACTGAATCAAAACTTTCAATACCATATGGAGCTGCAGCCTCAGCAAGAGCAGCCAGAGATAAAGCAGTGATTGTCCTAACCTTCTGATTCTCATCATTGAGACCATGTTCTATAATTTCAACAAGAGACCTCAAATGTGGAAGTACAGCACAACCTATCAAAATGGCTATCTGCTGAACAATCTTGATTCCAGTGTGACGAGCTTGCCAAGATTTTTTACTCTGGCACACAGCCTTTAAGAATGGCAAGAGTGCAGGAATACCAAGTGCGGATGCGACGACACTAAAGGCCCTAGCAGTTGTGTTCCTAACATATTCATCAATATTGTCAATATCTGGACGCATTGCAGCAATCATAGTAGCCAATCCAGCAGCTTTACTCAGGTTGGAAATGATCTCCCTCCCTTCAACACGAGCATAATAGTCTTCATCAATCAATAGAGGTTCAATCACAACAAGAATCTTATGCACATATGGACGCACCAACTCATCCAACTTGTACAACACCCTATCAATAACCTTAACCAAAAGATGCCTCTCCTGATCTTCCAACGTGGGTTGCATCAGAAGTGGTAAAATCCGATTGAACAATGGACCTGCACCGAACTCCCGTGCTTTGTCAGTAAGCTGCCTTAGTGCAGTTTTCCTTTGAGGTGGGGTGCCATTCTTAACCTTAAGCAATAGCTTCATAATCTTCCTCTCTTTTTGCTCATCAGGAGACAGCTCCTCTTCATTATCTTCATTTAACAAAGCCCCAAAGTATTGATAATCCTCTGGTTTCATGAACGGCAAGCCACCTGGAACTTCTTTCGGAACATCATACTGCTGGCCACGATTTTCTTCAGGAATAGAGTACAAGGGAGTCCCTATCGGAGTTGGTGTGGCCAAAAGCTTCCTCGCAGGTGTTCTAATAGGCACGTAAGAGGCTGGGGGGTCCAAAATCTTATAGCCTTCTAGTGGAAACATTGAATCCAGCTCCTCATCTGTCAGTGGGCGATTCCTCTCTTCGATATCTTTCTCCCACCTCAGCAAATTGTACTGCTCAGGTGTGATTGCACCACGCAAATTGATGGCTCCTGGTGTCGGTGTAGCAAGTTCAACCCCTCCAACAGGAGTTACACCTGGAGTATAAGCAGCAGCAGGTGTAGCTCCTGGCATAGGAGTAACACTGCCCATTGTTGCTGGAGTCTCATCCCACCTTGACCTTTGCCTTTTTGGTGTTGGTGTTGCCATACCAGCCAGTTTTGGGGTAGCATCCCATGTCATACCAGCTGGGGTTGCTCCAGGAGTGACACCTCCAGCAGCTGGGGTAGCATCTGAATCCACCAACCTTCCAGGTGTGGGAGCCTCATCCCATCGGTTTCTCCTTCCCATAGATGGTGTTGCATCAGCCACCCTCCCAGGTGTTGGTGTGGCATCCCACCGACCAATCCCCGGAGTCGAGTCAGGCATATCCCAATCAGATGCAGTCTTTGCCTTCTTCGCAGGTTCGCCATTATCCTGAGATTGGTCCCATCTATTTCTTCTCTTCTGTTGTGGGGCCTCCTCCTTCTTTTCTGGCGCGGAAGCCTTGGCCTCCTCTTCCTCTTTCTTCTTCTTAGCAATAAGCCTCAAAGTCTCCTCTTTCTCCCTCTTCAATGCCTCCTCCCTCATCACATCAGCATAACTCCTGGAAGAGGGGTCCGGAGTCTTATCCCCAGCAGCAAAAGCATCATGCCTCTCAGGCGAAATCACCCGATTCAGCCTCCTCCGCCGATAATCGTCCTCGCGATCTATAATCTTCTGCGGCTTCTTGAAGCCAATATCATCATCCTCCTCACCAGGACCCCGAGGAATATCCTTGTAATTGGGCTTCCCAGTATAGGAAGCGAGTTTCCGAGCAACCTCGTTATCCATGGCGTCAACGATGTCCTCCTCCTCGTTAACAGGAATCGAACTGACATAAGCTCCCCTATCGGATTCACCGTAGAGGTCGGTGTCGAAGGTGACGGAGGTGAGCGAAGCAAGTTGCTGCTCCATCTTCCTCCGCTCCTCCTGGGTCTTCGCTATCTCTGGATCTAGCGACGACATGGTTGATGCGGTACAGTTCTCTCTTCTGCTTCAATCAAAAGATTCAAAAACAACGAAACCCTAAATCGTAAATGAGACAGTATCAAAACCCTATTAAAAAAAGTGCAAAAATCACTGAAAATGATGAATTGAAGACGCAAATATAGATAGACAATTAAATTGAAGAAAAAAATGGAAGATGAATTGGAATCGAACTGACCTGAATTAGGCGATGTCGCAGCCCTAATCTGGCTATATTGTTCTTCTCCAATATAGGAGAGAGAGTGGAAGAGAGTAAGGGTTTGGAGTTTGGGGTTGAGGCTGATCTTAGGAGAGAGATTTTAGGACAGTTCGGGTTAATAATGGGTACCGACTTCGAAAGTCGGTTTGGTTTTCGGGTTTCGGCCCATTAACTTGAGGGGGGGAATCCAACTCAATGTTTTTTTTTTTTTTTTTTTCTTTTTGGGTTTATATTATGAGGTTTTGAGCGGGTTTACATACTCGCAGTTGATATCTTTAAGCGTTTTACCACATACAGACTAATACTCATTTAAGGTTTCTTCATAATTAAAGTCTTTACTTCTTCCTGTGAATATGTTGTTGAGTGGGAATCAAATGCTAGTGCTCTTTCCACTCACGCATATTGCAAACTGCACTACTTACCCTTGGGTAATGAATTATTAGTTTTTATTACCAAATTTATGTATTTATTCAAAATAACTCCTTAAATTATTAAAAACAATTAAAATGGCTCTCAAATTTAATATCTGTTAATTTTATTGTTAATACATAATTATGTTTTACTCAAGTCATACCAATAAAAAAAATATATCATCACATTAAAATTGCACTTATATACTCTTCATTCAATTTGTAGATGTGAAGCGACATGTTGATTGGTGACATATTGGTGACGTAGTAATTTTTATATTCAAGCTCGTTGCTCTAAAATGAATATGAGTCATAATTTTTACTTTATTTAGTTTAGGTCAAGCTAATAAAATTAGTAATAAGTTATTATCGGGTCCTTGTACAGTCTCACATATTCTACTTGTTTCATTAGACTTCTTTTTGTACCTACATTGTCAAAGTATTTCATATTTTGTTCTTGTAAAGTCTACTCCGCAAATTTTTTGACAAAATATGTCAAAATTTACTTACGTCGTTAAAATAAATAACATATTTATACTACTTTGCCCTTCACTTTCACCCTGTTATTTTCCTCTCACCCAAAATCTCTCTTTGTCGCTGTGTTTGTTTGGGAGGTATAATTAGCTCCTGAAGAGATGGGCGTTTATAGGCACACCAAGTCACCAACAATTGTTTGGTTTTTAAAGCAAATAACATCTCATATACGTTGAAGTTGTACATGAGATATGATAGCAATTTCCTCCGCAAAATAAAAATGGTGGTTCATGCCCCTTTGTGGCGTCCTTGTTTTAAGAATCCTCATTCTTGTTGTAATAGGCCTGAGCTAGAGCTTATAATATTTTTAACTACATTATAGATATTAGAAATTTCTTGAGAAAGATGTCGAATAAAAATTAAGTACAAAAGGAGCGAGTTCTTTCAACAAAGAAAATTGCTTGAAAATTGATTTACAATTTTTTCATTGACTTTTGTTATATTTGATGACCAGTATAACCCCAACCTTAATACATAGTGTTCATGGTAGAAATTTGTTTTGATTATGTTAACTGAAAAAAATGGTTGATCTCATATTTAAATGTACATATTTTACTCTATGCGGTAGATCATTTTAATTTCACAATCTGCCTCTAATGGGTAGAAACATATGTAATATGAGTCAAACTCAATTTAGATATATATGTTTTTATTATATGCGGTAAATGATCTAAAATTGATAGACCTCACTTCATCATAATATTATTTTAGTTTACTTTTAAGTGATCAGCCGTAGTAATGATTATGTCAACCAATTATTGATAAACCTATATTTGATATGAAACAATTTACATATAAAATATAAATTTCTTAAGGTTATATATATATATTCAATATACATACTTAACCCACTGGGTGTAGAACAGTTGGTGCGCTGGAACTGCGTTAATGGGAAGAGCTATTGAGTTCGATTCTCATTCAACACATCTGTGAGGAAAATGAGAAAAATCCTTAACTTTATGACCTAACTTTGTGACAAAATCTCAAATGAGGATTAGTCTAAATATGATCAAATGACTTATAGGTACTTATCGAAAAAGTGCGAGCCTACTCAAGAACCTCATGATTTAAACCGTAAAAGAAAATATATACATACTTAAAAGACCATTGATTATAATCATAATTATATCATCACTTTTGAGAAATTTTACCAAACAATTCAGTCTGTTGCACTGAAATCATGTGAGGGTACATGAAACCAGTCCATCACTAACTCACAGGACAGTATTTATTGGACAGACAGAGAGACAACCACAATAGTAAACACAAAGAAAGAAAGCTCGTGCATAAAAGCAATACCACCTACATGAAATCAATCATAAACACCATTTTATTTTAAGGTCAAGCAAATATTGGAAAATAAATAGTGTGTTCATGGTTTGATAACAGACTCCTACAACAGAAAAAAGAAAAAGAAAAAAAAACACTTGAAACAAAAAATATGCAGACAAGAAGGGACGAGGATGAAAATGAAAAGCACAAGAAACTAATCGCACCCCAAGATTCAGAAATCAAGGGATAGAATAATGGTAGTGGGAGTAAGTAACTTCTCCAATTAGAGAACAACCATATACGGAGAAGCAAAATACTACATTAAATCATAGCTCTACTACTTCTCTGCCTCGGCCTTTGAGGATGCTTCTTTGATCTCATCAGTTCCGTCATCCTGAACAAATACCGGAAAATCATAAATACGATACCAATTTACAGATTATAGGCAGGAGGTGAGGACATGATAAAGAAAAACAGTATACGCACCTGCATGTCTGAGGTCCATAGAGTAAGATTGTCACGGAGAAGTTGCATAATCAGAGTGCTGTCTTTGTATGAATCCTCTCCTAGTGTATCCAGCTCAGCGATGGCCTCGTCAAAAGCCTGTTGAGAAAGAAAAAAAAAAGGAAAACCGGGCAAAACAATCTATCAACAAGGTGACATAAGAAGATAGTGCAGTAGCCCGAACAATTGCAGTTTTATATCCAGAAAAACCCAAATGATGTTAAGATCAATACTATAAACTGTACCAAAATTGCCAGCCAATGACACCATGTGTAGGTGGACTAGAATTTCATTTATTCGTTCTGTTACCTGTTTTGCCAGATTACAGGCTCGATCAGGAGAGTTCAGAATCTCATAGTAAAACACAGAGAAGTTAAGAGCCAATCCTAGACGGATAGGGTGAGTAGGAGCCAGTTCTGCATTTGCAATGTCCTGCAAAGAATGATTATACCAAAGTGAGAAACTCTAATTCCAGCAAGGGAACAATTAACAGAAACAACTCTAAATATCCAACTCAATAATCGAAATTTCCCAAATGATATGAGGCCTGAAATAAAAAATAAAAATATTACCCATAATAATGATATTAGATAAATTAAAATAGAGAATGCAACACCTCAATTGGGAAAAAGAGAAGTCAGTTTCAATGCTAGCCTCCCTAACATACCTAACTTTGCAGTAGCATAGTATACTCCATAAATTCTTACTAAAACTACATATACGATACAGCTAAGAATTGCTAAAAGAAGTTACCCTAAAATAAAGCATAACATTACTTATCTAAATATCCAGTAAATTGCCCAGATTAGCCAGATAAGAAGGCATAACGCAACAAACAAACAACAATAACAATAATAAAAAAGACACTCATTGGTACATGTAAAAATGACATGAGTTGTCCCATGCAGCTGAGGTGGCAACAGATCTACCACCCGACCCCCTTGTCATCAGGGTCAGTATTGGTATTATTACAATTCAAAGGCCAAAATTTATTACACGACAGCACATCTTATTTTTTTACATGGAAAAATGGTTTTCCGAAAAAAAAAATGGAACCTGACAAAATTTATATTGATGGATGAGTAATTCACAATTTAAGTTATTAATGGCACAACTCTAAAATAAATAAATACATAAAAAAAAAACATCTTTGAGTTCCAGACATTACAGATCCAAATCATAAACTCAAATGGAACAAGTATCAGAAGATAAAAACACATGGGGCAGAAATCAAAAACATGTACCAACAGATAATACCAAATGCAAATGAGAATATTAGATACAACGACAGCAACAGGGATAAAACCAATACAAAACTTAAGACGGAAGAGTAATCTTACAAACAAACAAACAAAAATTATAATACTTGCTCATTTTTGAATTAAACCAACACATAAATTACGCACTCCAAAATTCATAATGCATCCAATCAGGTTCATGGATCTACTTTCCAAATTTTAATTTATCATCTCATCTCAACCTAAAATACAACATATCCCTAATATATTCCATAACCCTAATTAAACGCACGCCCACATCTCACACCAGATCCAAGCAGCCACATTGCAAATCAATACATAAAATGAATATAAACGAAGGTAAAAATGATAAGAAATCAACAAAAGAGCCAAAACCTGAGCCGATTTGTAGGCGGAGAGCGTGTTCTCTGCAGCCTCCTTCCGCTCGGCGGCGGTCTTGAACTCAGCCAGATACCTGTGGTAATCGCCCTTCATCTTCAAGTAGAAGACCTTGGAATCGCCAGAGGAGGCCGAGGGCACGAGCTTCTCGTCCAGGACCTTGAGGATTCCATCGCAGATGTTGGAGAGCTCGGTCTCGATCTTGGTGCGGTACTGCTGGATGGTGGAGACGTGGTCGGCGTTGCCCCGGCTCTCCTCCTTCTGCTCGATGGAGGAGACGATCCGCCAGGAGGCACGGCGAGCGCCGATCACATTTTTGTAGGCGACGGAGAGGAGGTTGCGCTCCTCGACGGTGAGCTCCTCGGTCTGCGTGACGGCGGCGGCGACCTTCTCCATGAACTGGACCATCTCTTCGTAGCGCTCGGCCTGCTCGGCGAGCTTGGCCATGTACACGTTGTCTTCCCGAGACGCCATTGCCGATTTAGGGATTGAGAGATTTGAGAGAGATTCGAAAATGAAGAACAGGAAGAAGAAGATTTCAAAGGTGAAATGCGGTTCGGCTTTTGTAGATCAGGAATTTATTTATTTATTACTTGATTTTATTTATGTATTTTTTCAACTGCACAACGACTTGAAATTACTAAAAGGTCCTCCGATGTGGAACAAAAGTTTCTCCCTACCACATATTGTGGGCTTGATTTGCTGGGCCCATTTAGCATCTTTTTATCTTGATGGTCCATTTTTTGGGCAATTTGATAATTGACATGTATGTGTAAATATGTGTGTGTCACAACCTTTTTTTAAGCTATATATTCAACCGTTGTCAAAATCATACTGGTCTTTATGATAAATATATTGGTTACGTCCTGTAACAATTAAATTCATCAAAGTCATACAATATCAATGAAAATTTAATTTAATGGACCTATGAAACTAGTACACAATTAATATACCAATTTAACACTTTAATTCGTTTTAGTATGTTTTTTTAATGTGATAGCGTAAAGACTTTATTAGACATAATTAGGACAAACAAGGTTAAAATCATTACATATCTTCATATAGTTTTTTCATGCCTACTTATTGAAGCTAAAAGAGGTGTAGGAATAAGTGTGTTTCTTATTAACAATTGAAAATGATATGATGATGTTTGAAATAGGAGTCTTATAATCCATTCTATTAATATTTGCTCCCACGTTCCGTTGTTAAATAATTATATATAAATAAAGAAAATACTGTACATTACAATACAAACATATATTAAGTGATGACTAAAAAAATTACATGGCGATAATTTTTTTTGCGTTTTTTAACTAGTCGTATTTGATGAGTTTGATAATAAACAAACTTAGTCTCTAATGTTCTTTGTTTTTATCCCTTAGTTCCTACTCGATTTGTTCTCTTAGAGAAGTGAATGATCCATCGTTACGTTACAATCATGACGAGGGTTTTGACTTTTATTAGCAATTTGACAAAAGAGCCAAAATTGTGTGCCCACTCATATGCTTGAGGTGCCACTAAGGATGATGTCAACATTTTTCAATACTAGTGAGAGATAATGCAACCCTTTCAAATTAAGCCACACTTGATTTGTTTGCATATACATCTTTGCTCTATTTGTTATACAATACTCAACTCATTGCTATTTATCTCATTTTTGTCTATTTTGAATGATTTTTTTGGCAAATGTGGAGTCCAATTTGAGCCTTTTTTTTAATTATGATTGTGTATCTTATAACGTTACAGCTCTCTTACCAATTTATGTCTTAAAATATCATCCTTACACGATACCACTCCTCATGATTCATGAATTTGGTCAAGTGGTTAATACCACTTTAAATTTTCTCTGAGGTCTCAAGGTCTAAAGTGACGTTCCCAATAAAAGTAAAATACATTATTACTTCAATTAAAATGTCCACGGCAAAATTCTTCACAGTTCGGTTTCGTGGGAGATTTGGAGGAATCTTCAAGTCCCATCTCTTTTGGCCCAACTTCTATTTAAACCAATGGATAACGGTTTATGGGTCGCTTGAACCAAGCCCATTTAAAACGTCCTGTCGTTTCAAACTCATTCTAAGAGAAGCAAGACCTCGCAAACGCAAGCCAATGGATAAAAAACGACAGGACGCACAAATCAGCAAAAGCGGTATAAAGCTTGAAACCTCAAAACCCTAGTAGTTTCTGTTATCGCTAACACTCACTGTGTCAACTAGCTGCCTCCGTATCCTCTCTCGCGGCGAGAGCAAAAGCTTCTCGATTTGATTCACCATGAAGGTTCGTTGCGAAAATTGGGAACATAAAAGCCTAATTATCATAGATTACCTCTTTCTATTACGATATTTATTTATTTTTATACATTTTTGTTGATTTTTCCGTTGTGTTTTCCTGCTTGTAATCAGTTCAACATCGCAAATCCCACCACTGGTTGCCAGAAGAAGCTGGAGATCGATGACGATCAAAAGCTGTGAGTTTGTTGTCGGAATTTCCCCTCATTTCCTGTTATTTATTTAACTTCAGTTTCGTATTATTTTAGCTAGGGGATTTTGATTTATTCATTACTATCATTTTTTTTCTCTTTCGAAATTTATAGTTTTTGTAATTTTACAAATCACCGGTTGGTTGAATTATTATTTTGTTAGAATATGGGTGCTACTGCATTTGAATATGTAAATAAGAAGAATTTAAACATTGGCTACTATTTTCCCAGAAATGATAGTTCCTTTAGAACCAAAGTCATCTAATGTATAAGAGTTTTTCATTCAGTTGTATGCCTCTAATATCTCTTTTTTTGATGGTCCGAAAGTTTCAAATGAAGATTTTAGAATTGAATTCATCAAAAAGCTTTAAGAATATTTGGTCTAGTTCTATTCCTTGTGCCATATTAGCTTAGGTCATCTAACCTGTTTGAATGTTGCCTTTAATATTACAGTCGAGCTTTTTATGACAAAAGACTCTCTCAGGAGGTCAGTGGAGATGCCCTGGGCGAGGTGTGCTCTTGCTACTATTATATTCTCTCTGCACAAGTGCACAATACTGTTAATGATCAGTGCAAATGGTGTGTACTCATGTTATCTTATTGTTCTGCAGGAGTTCAAAGGCTACGTCTTTAAGATTATGGGAGGATGTGACAAGCAAGGGTTC
>JAYMTE010000284.1:0-20229 GCA_036897545.1 Pelargonium fulgidum
GTTGCTTGGCGGCGACCAAAGCCATTTTGCGCGGCCAATGCCAATGGTCGCCTCTCAGGCCGTCGACGACATCCAACATTTCTTGGCGGCGCCCAAAGCCATTATGCGAGCTCAACGCCAATGGTCGCCTCCGAAACCGTCGGCAACATCCAATGTTACTTGGCAGTGCCCACAACCATTGAATAGGCTCTTACCAAGTCTCGAACCCTTGGGGCGCTACCCTGGGTGGTGAGGCTTCTAAGAGCTTCGTCGTACGCTCCCGAGTATAAGGATCGTATGAAAGCGCATCGACTCGCCCGACGTCGGCGCAGGGCGCGTCTGGGAAGCAAAGCCTAATTCACAAAACTTGAAGCTCCAAGACACTACCCCGCGTGGTAGATGCTCCTTGGGGTGTGGACGTACACCTTGGCGCACGAGGGATGTACGGGAACGTTGGCCATGCCTACGCCCATGCGTAGCGCGCCCAAAGTCAGAGTTCCAAGCCATTCAAGTGGACCCTACTTCATTATCAGCCAATCAAACGATGACGTATGACATATATTTTGAGTTAGTATAAATACCCCTTTCTAGTAAGATGAAGGGATATTCATTTTCTCATTTTACACACTTTCTCTAGCTTTCTCTTTCTAAAATGCTCTTTGGAGCTTCGTGTATTTCGACCGAGATCTCATTCTCACGCATGAGACAGTGTCCCAAAAAAAGGCCTCTGAGTGATTGTTCTTTGGTGTGTTTGTCATCGCAATTCATATGTCGACGAACTTTGTCGATGGATCTTGCCAACGGACGACAAGAGTGGACGAACGATATTCGAGACTTAGAACACTAATCACTTAGGAAAATTTCATAGCAACGTGGACAAGATGACAAAACAAACAGTGTGTTTGCTTTGAATCGAGTCAAACAGGCACATCAATTGGTTCCATTGTCGAGAACATTTTGATAGCGATCATTCCTATAACTTCGCACGACAACACACTTGGCTCCTCCTCGTCGCATCATTAGTTACTCCCACTTTCAAAATTTTGCCAAATTTTTCCTCTCAAAACTCACTATCCCCCAAGTTATCTCTCCATAGTCCTAAACCTCCATTGAAGCCACCACTATTGAAGCTTCTTAAGATTTCCTCATCAAAAACCTTCATTCTCACCGGAGGTATTTCATTATCTCATCCAAATCCGGTGATTTCTTTCTTTTCTTTCAATTTCTATTGCTATATTGTCGATATTTTAGGGTTTTGAGAAATTATTTGGGTTTTCAATTGATTTTTTGTTCATCTTCCATAATTCCTTTGAGTTTTCTACAATGCCTTGCTACAAGTCGTTTAGGAGGAAGCGAACGCCTTCTCCCCAAGAATCGATTGAGCTCTTATCATTTTGTTCGGAGGATGATGAGCCAATGTATAACCCTCACCGGTTTTCATTAGTAAAGGCTTGGGGACATTATGAGAATCTTTTCTCCAAATGGATCAAACCCATAATAGAGAAATAATTCGAGAAATTTTTTTAGGAAAGGAAGATGTTTAGGAGATAACTGCTATAAGGTGGCTAATCTTTGCCACGAAACCCCCTTTGCAAGGATCACTTGAGCTTGTCAGAGAATTTTATTCGAACCTTTCGCATGAATTCTCTACTCACTCGTCTTCCATGGTGATGGTGAGGGTTCGGCGTGTCAAAATTGACATCCACGCCCTCTATACCGCCGTAGGAGGACTAGACATTAACCCTTGAATTGCCCCTTTCACAACCTTCGTAACATGAACGACTTGGGTGTGAATGAGTTGAGTCAGATGCTATGTGAGGGTATGTTTACCCTCGACAAAAGTATGGTACCCAAAACGGAAAAGAAACACTTGATCTTTGATGCTAAAGTTTGGATGATGCTAGTCAATAATTGACTATTCCCTAGTGGGAGCATGCATGCTTGGGAAAAAAGTGAGAGGGAGGAAATGATCCCGGATTTGATCACAATCAAGAAGACTAGTGTGGACACAGTGGTCCAAGGATTGTACCCAGATAGTGATGAAGAGGAAGAGGAAAAGGAGAAGATGAAAAAGAAAGATGAGCCCAAATCCTCCACAAGCCAAAACATGGTTTAAAAAAAAATCATGAGAGGCTTGCCCATATTGAAACTAGTCAAGAAAAGACTTCCTAGGAGGCTATTGAGGGATTTTAGCTCACTAAAGCAAGGCAAAAGAGATTGGAGGAATTGATGATCCACCATGGCCAAAAAATGGAAAAAATATTTGGTAAAATTGGCAAATTTGACTTTAAGGTCCCAAACATCTCCATCTTCAAGGCCAAAGACAAGAGAAAGCAAGAAAAAAGTAGTGATGAAGATTAGGGATTGAATATGTCTCCCTAAGGTGTTTGGTATGATGTTTTGCACGACGTATCATTGGTTTAGGGCTTTTTAGATTATAAGGGTAGTAACATGTTTAGGAAAATCTATGAATTGTTAACTCTAGAATTTGGTAGATTGATCTTTAAGGAAAAATGACTAGAGGTCTTAGTTTGAAGGAAACGATTAGGACCGTTTTTGGAATGGTTGAGCTTAGTTGTTATCATTTCCTTCCATATTTGTCGCTAATCACTCTATTGAGGCTTGGCCTTTTGTTGATTGCCTTGTTACAGGCCTATGTGCCTATTTTTGTTCCATGCTTTGCATATGTTTGAACCCGTGCGCTTTAGTGAACTCAATGTTTGTCTTTAGAAGAGATGAATATTTCATTAGAGGGGTTAGTGTAGGATGAAAGGGTATTAGGGATTGTATGTGTAATCATTGGTTTAGTATTTGGCTTCCTACTCCTGAGCATGTGCTAAGTTTGAGGGTGAATTTTGTGATCTCTCTATCATGAAAAGAAAAGAAAGAAAAGTTTGGACAAAAAGAAAAAGAAAAGCAATATGAGCATTCAAAGATGCAAAAGTCCATCAAAAGAAGTAAAAGGAGAGAGAGTTCACATGTTCCCCAATTGTTGAAATTAAGGAGTTGGGGTTGATTGATGTTAACATTTGAGAAATATGGGACGTGTGATGCATGGTGAGCTAAGTGAATTTTGAGTTTACTTGAGGTGTTTATGAGCTTTTTAAAAAATCTCTTTCACACCTTAACCCTAGTTTAACATTAAAATCCACTTAAAACCTTTTGATCTCGATGACTAATTAGGACCTCTAGATTAGTAGAAAAGCAAGATCTAACCCAACCTATGGAGTGGAGCATGTGATGTGTAATCCATTTGCATAACTATTCTTATCATCTAGGAAGCCCATAACCACAAGGAACACACACAAAGGTTGATTTTCACCTTGTTACAATATTAATATTCTATAATGTGTTATATGATGTAGTGTTTTGGGTGATACATTGATCTCTTGCTTCGATGAGAGAATTGAAAATTTTTGCAAACTTGTACGTTTGTTTGAGTGTCTAAATCTAAATTCAAGCTCGATTATAGCAAGATCAATCGGTTTGTTAATAATTCAGCTCATTTACACTTCTAATTAGAGTTAATAATAAAAACTATCGTAATGTAAATTGAGTGAACTCCATTAAATCGTGACCTTCATTTGTTAACTACTTGTTATTTTATTTTAGTGCATTAAAATTCAGAACTTCAAAACCAAAAATAAATTTGATTAATTGTTAGGATCCTTCAATTCAAGTATTCTTGTGCTATTGACCTCAATTTTTCAGACTCAATATTTGGACTATTTGTGAGGCCTATATTATATGATATCTTTTAAAATAACTATATAAGTATATACATAGTTCAAAATAGCCAGATAAAATAAAACTTCCTTGTATTTATATGTTTTTTTTCCTTGTATTTATATGTTAAATATACATTACAAAAAGCAAAATACAAAATAGGCTTCTTGTTTAGCGTAGGGCACAATGTGGCAGCAATTTCCCAACCCATCCTTAAAGATAAGACTTGACTTATTTATTTATTCATTTATTAAAAACTAAAAATTGGTGGTACCACTACTGCCCAACAGTTTACAACCCACCTCTTTCCCTCCACTAACCAACAAGGCACCAACAGCAACTATTCACAATTTTGCATAGTGCCTCCTCTTTCTATGGAAAGCCAAAAGTGGGCCCTCCTTCCTTCTTCTTGGAATTAACTCCCACTCCTCAAAAAAAAAAAAAAAAAAAAAAAAAAAAAAAAAAAAAAATTGTACCAGTTAGTTTAAGCGTTTTGGATTATTTCAGATGTCTCAGATTCGAGTTTTCTGCATGCGGTATGAGGTGGTTCATTTGAGTTTATAGTGAAGAGTTACACATGCTGTGTAGCTTAACTGATTAAAAAAAGAAAACTTTCACATTTTTATCTCATGTTGAGTAGCTCAGTTGATAAAATAAAAAAATAAAAAAAAACTCCCATACCTCTCCCTCTCCTCCTTTCCATTTCATCTTCTTTTCTCCCAATTCCCACCAAAGTTGTTTTCTGTCTTTTCCGTCTGAATTCCAATATTTACATCAAAGCCTTCTTGTCTTTGCCTATGATGGTATTGCTGGTGGCCTGAGGGAGTTGTGATTGTATTGGATTTTCTTCAAGTCAAAATACAGTACACAACAGCATTATTGGCAGATGATTGGACAATGCATTATTGGGAGATGCTTCTCTGTCTTTTATATTGTTTGATCCCATATATGCTACACAACCCACCTTCCCTTTTCTCTCCTTTTTCATTTCTTTTCTTCCATTTCCATAAATGTGCTTCTGACAAATCTTCCTCATTCCTCCTCCTCCTTTGTATTTAAAGCCACCCCTTTAATGCCTTTTTAGCTTACACTCACTCACTAATTTCTTGCAACTACAATAACCATGGCTAAACCCAACCTCTTCACCACCATTTTAGCTCTCTTCATGTTCCTTTGTGTTTTGTTGGTTTCTGAGGCAGCTCCTACAGCTTCTCTCATCACCCAATTGCCTGGCTTCACAGGCACTTTCCCATCAAACCACTATTCTGGGTGAGTCCAAGTTTCAAACTTTTTCAATGTGTGTACATTTTGTGACAAATGAAGGAGGTTTTGTTTTGTACATTGGGTGGTTGTGCAGGTATGTGAATATTGATGGGTTGGCTGATGGGAAAAATCTTTTCTACTACTTTGTTGTCTCTGAGAGGAACCCATCAAAGGACCCTGTGGTTCTATGGCTAAATGGTGGACCTGGCTGCTCTAGCTTTGATGGCTTTGTCTATGAACATGGTACTACTCTCTGCCCTCTATAGTTTTTTATTTTTGGTTTTCATTGGCAAGTGTAGCAAGCGCCTTGAGCCACTTGCACCGTTAATGGTTGTTCCCTCATGTAGTTGATGTTTCCTAAAGTCCAATTTTATTGTCACCATGGAGTCTAATTATGTGCTAGTTAATGGGAAACAAAGTAGACTTTTTTTTAATAAGATAGCGTAACAACCGAGACTCGAACTTGAGACCAAAAGACTAGAAGAAAGCGCTTTAAGTCACTTGCCCTGATAATCATTATTTGTTTTTAGATTACTTGTAGTGTTCAAGTATAGATATTAAATTGTCCTTTCAACTATGACCTTAATCTTTGGTTGAGATGATTCTCTACATGGTATCAGAGCATTAGTAAGAAGTGAACTTGTGCATGTACCACGTGCGAAGCGATAATGAGCTTGCCTGTGAGGGACGTGTTAGATTATGAGTATTAAATTGGGTCTTCAACTATCAGCTTATATTTTTGGTTGAGATGATTCTTTACGACATGAAGTCTATGCATCCACATTGTAACTCTTAGAATGTGTGTTGCAGGGCCATTCAATTTCCAGGAGGGGAGGCCAAAAGGAAGCCTGCCCAAATTGCATCTCAATCCATCTAGTTGGTCCAAGGTAAACACTAACAGATTGAGCTACATTTTTCATTGTTCTTCAAATTGTGAAGAAACCGAAATGGTTGTTACTAATTATATCTGGTTCGTTATACATGATAATTTTGTAAGGTTTCCAACATTATTTATTTGGATTCCCCCGCTGGAGTCGGCTTCTCTTATTCCAAAAACAAGACCAATTACGAGACTGGAGACCTACAAACGGCCTCCGATACACACATTTTCCTCCTTAAGGTAATTGAATTCACAAAATGTACATTTTGATAGTGCAACTTTTCTTGATTTTTTAAACTGATTGTCGACCAATTTCTTGTTTTCCAATAACAGTGGTTTCAAAAATTCCCCGAGTTTCTTGCAAATCCGTTTTACATTGCGGGGGAGTCTTATGCTGGGATTTACATTCCGACTCTTGCTTCTCAAGTAGTAAATGGTACTCCATATATATGTTCTTATAACAGTGTCACGAGTTTATGACTTGCTGCTGCTATCAAGTCTCAAGTGTAATTTTGGCTTCATTTTATTTGCAGGGATCAAAACCGGTGCAAAACCCGTAATTAATTTGAAGGTATGTATATCGAATGACTCGAGAATGTTGAGTTGTTATGCGAATTTCTGAGTACTATGCGTACGTGTGGTGAGCCTGAGCAGGGTTACATGGTCGGAAATGGGGTCACGGATAGAAGATTTGATTCCAATGCTTTGGTCCCATTTGTGCATGGAATGGGCCTTATCTCGGATAACATCTTCGAGGTGGGTGTGAAACGCACTATCAGCATTCAGAGAACCCTTAGAAAATGATAATTTAAAGCCTAGAGCGAGCTTCCTCGCTATCTAAATCATATTTGTGGAATGCAATAATTGATGCAGGATGTTCAAGCAGCATGTAAAGGAAACTACTACGACCCTACTAATACAAGCTGCCCTACGTACCTCGAGAAAGTGGACAAGGTGAGAATGTATAGCTAACTCGGTTGGACTAGTTGAAGTTTAAGGTCATGAACACATATACATATATAGTTATTTTATAAACTTGAGTCCTTGAATAGGCACTTGATGGTCTAAACATATACGATATCCTTGAGCCATGCTATCATTATCCGGAAATGCAACAAAGTGCAAAACGAAACTCAAGCTTGCCTGCAAGCTTCAAGCAACTTGGTATTACCGAGAGGCCACTTGCAGTGAGAAATAGGATGTTTGGGCGTGCTTGGCCAGTCCGGGCACCAGTAATGGATGGCGTCGTTCCATTATGGCCTCAACTAGCCCGAGCATTTCACGTGCCCTGCACGGTAAGTAGTTAACACAAAATCTCTCTAGCTTTAAAAAATTAGGATATACGCCATCTTCTTAACAAATTTTGTTCCTCAGAATGATGATGTTGCAAGTGCATGGCTTAACAACGAAGCTGTTAGGAAAGCGATTCATGCAGAGCCAGTAAGTTTAATGGTATTATACATGGCGGGTAATTTTTTCAAGTGTTGACATTAATTGCTATACATCATCAGGAAAGCGTGTCCGGATCTTGGGAGATATGCACAGATAGAATATTGTATCATCACGATGCAGGAAGCATGCTCGGTTACCACAAGAACCTAACAAGACAAGGATACCGAGCACTCATATACAGGTATGTACCTGAACAAACTCAATACGCAAAACTTGATCACTTGAGGACTCCATATACATATCATTTGCACATAATTTGCAGTGGAGACCATGATATGTGTGTACCTTTCACGGGGAGTGAAGCATGGACCAGATCACTTGGATACAAGATTGTTGATGAATGGAGGTCTTGGAAGTCTGATGACCAAATTGCTGGGTATATATGAAGCCAAGCCTTCTCTTCAATTAGTAGATCCATTGTATTTTATGATCTAATAAGAGAAATGGAGTCATTTAAATTTGTTGGTTGCAGGTACTTGCAGGGATATGCCAATAACCTCATATTTCTTACTGTCAAGGTATATATACGAGTGTCCAGAATCTCAGCCATGATTTATCGGCTAAGACTCTAAGCCAAGAGACAAAGATAAATGGATCTGGGCAAGCTTCCGCACCCACAAATTCATTGGGGCGGATATGAGAGTTAATTGACGAGATGTCATCGCCTCATTGGCCTGAATAAAGTGACTAAGAGTTCTCAGTCAATAAATCATAACTGAGATTAATTTTCTTTTCTAGGAGTGCCCGAAATCTCAACCATGATTTATTGGCTGAGACTCTATGCCGAGAGACAGATAAATGGATCTGGGCGGGCTCTCCGCACCCACAAATTCGTTAGAGCGTATGAGTGTTAATTGATGAGGTGTCATCATCTCATTAGCCTGAATTAAGTGGCTGAAAGTCTCTGCCAATAAATCATGGCCGATATTTATTTTTTTTTCTCTAATGATATATGTATACTGAAACATGGATGTGTGGTTTGTTACAGGGAGCAGGACACACAGTACCAGAATACAAGCCAAGGGAGGCATTGGATTTCTATAGCCGTTGGTTGGATGGAAAATCAATATGAAATTGTAGGTTATATATATAGATTATATATAGAGGTGAGTGAAAAAGCAATCATCCTTTTAATTATATTACTCCATATATGTATACATACATTGATTGGAAGAAGTAAATTGTTCACACAAAGTAAAAAAGAAATGGATCTAATAAAAGTTTTGCTTGCTTCTGCCTTCAAATTTTGTACTGCAAATTGTCTTTTGCATAACCCATATATTTGTTAGATATAACAATTTCATGTTTGAGTAATGATGTAAGTCCCAAAAATTGTACAAAATTAGACTTCACATTGAAGGGTTTCCTGATGAATTAAAGCAGAATAAACAAAATATTTTCATAGATTTTCTTAATCCGGATCTCTCCTAGAACATAATACCTAGTAGTTTAGCGGATACATTATTTGATAACAGAGGCTTGTTATCATGTTGCTGCTTTGAATATTATTGCTGCTCATTGATGTTCCAAAGTTTTGTGAGGTGCTAATGGAGATCCACACGTCATCTATGAGACCACTCAGATCAGTTACTCCAATTTGAGAACTAGATGTCTGTATTTCGTGTGTTTCTAAAACTCGGTGGAGGGATTCGAATGAAGCCATGAACACAAGTTTCTTACATGTGTCTCTAAAGTATCCACCCCGTCTCAAACTTCACGTCATTGTGCTAATATGTTTTGAGGACCCTTTGCATTGACACCCTAAAGACAACTAAGGTGATAAATATGAGTAAAATGTATTTTGTAAGCGGATAATAATCATGAGAAAGTTACTTGCATCTTGTGTGGCAAGTCTAGAAAGAACCAAAATAAGGTACTGCATCCATTTCAAAATAAGCTTTTTGTTACATTTTTTTAACAAAATTAGTTATGTATGAATTATCAGTAATATCTCTATAATGAATTAAACTAGTATCCTTTAAGTTTATTACAACACGTGTCCACAAAAATGTAAGAGTAAATATACAACACCAACTAACTTCTCAACTTTCTTCATAATGAAAATGACACTTATTTTAGAAAGGAGAGAGTAATATCAAACATTTAGTGGCTGCTCAATCCTTAACATGATTGTGTCTGAAAGGATATAAGCATCAACATGAAACAAGATTCACATAGATGCAACAAAAACTCGTTCATAAATATTCCTCCCTTTCACAATCAACAAAAATTGGAATGAATTGGCAAGAAAGCTATTGTTGTTGCTTCATTTCATTTCATTCCATTTGTCACATATTATCAACAATGAACAAATCACACATGAATAGAATAAAATAGAATAGAATAAAAAATAAGTAAGGCTGGAGAGTTGTTGGATATTACAAAAATCCCAATTCTACACACTTGAAAGGATAGCTTACCACCCTCTCCCGTCCCGGTTTCATCATTCATCTGCAAAACAGCAAATACGGGTAAAAGGAAATACGCTACCTGCATGAATCAACGACAACCTTGGAAGGTAGGTTCCGTTCATTTCCGTGCAGGTGCAGCCTTGTTTTCCGCTTTCCCGGGCACAAACCTAGGCAGATTCACCAGAGTGTTTACTCGGGACACTCCTTCAAGTGCAGACCAATCTACGTCCGATTCCAAATCACTGTCCTTCTGCTCTTCCGACTCTGAGCTCTCTTCTTTACTTTCTCCTCGAACAACTTCTTTGCCATTTTTCACACGCCCCACCGAGTTCACCTCATCTTTCTCCTTCCCAGTGCCGAAATGATCCAATAAAGGACGCTCCTCTTTGGGCTTGGCTTTGGAAGCAGTATATACATCGTTTGAATTGGAGTCGAGGAAGAGGCAAACTACAGCACAGTCGTCAACTTTGGACGTGGGGTACTTGAATCTCCATGCTCTCACTGCTGACTCAACCAAATATCGAGCAGCAGAGGAACGTGCGGGGGCAGAAGCTATGATATCTACTACTTCTTTGTTTGTAAGCACATCCCATATCTGCAACGAAATCAAATAAAAATCTAGACCCGCTCCTATGCCAAATGAATTGAATCAAAAACAAGTAACTTCATGCAGGAACTCTTACCCCATCTGTAGCCAAGATGATGAATTGATCCCTCTCGGTGAGGCGTCGATAGGATACTTCGGGCACAGAGATCAGACCAAAATCCTTCAGGCAAAAATCCCCAAAAGCACGTGCCATGGCAAGGCCAGGAGCATCATTGTTTGGTAGCCAAACTCGGGCAACCTCTGGTTCATCCTGAAGAGAAAAAACACGCCCTCTACATTTCCGTATTCTCTCTAATTCCGCTGCAATAAAAGAAATATTGAAACAAATGAGCAAGAAATTACTGACAAAAGTTAATAAACAATTGGACTAAAACTTGATCACTTCATTCTTCTTATTGTATTCATTCCCAAGATTATATAGCAATGCACCTTCTAACATCAACCACTATTTTCAAGGAACATGTTCCACATGCAACGAACAACAATAGGAACCAAGTTATTTCTCAACAAAATTGGAATCGGCAACATAAATCCTTACCAAAAATCCTTGGCATCTCGTAATAGTATCCTCCTCCACATCATACTATCAAAAACTATTATTTCCATGTTAATTCATGCATTATCACGACTTTTTTACTACTTTGCACGTTAAATTACGTCCAAGTCAATTCTTTTTTCGTTTCTCATGATCGATACCCCCATCTTTCCTTACTAATATAACAGGGTGGTCCAGTGCACGAGACTTCCACCATTGAAGGGTCTAGAGAGAATAATTCATGTGCACAACCTGACCCTGCTTTTGCAAAGTGGAGATCGATCCAATAAGAACATATAATGACCTATAACACAATTCAACTCCTTGTCCTCGATTACTTTTAGTACTTACATTTCTTGGTTGCCACTAGTACAAATTATTTACAAGGATACATTGATCATCAATTTCATTAACAAACTTCGAATGCTTAATCACTATCGTTCCAAGTAGATGGAAATCAAGATAAGATGGAAATGGTTTTTAAAAAAAAAAAAAAAAAAAAGTTCACAATTTTATGAGTGGCTTCAACTCTAGTCAGATAGACTATATCCATACAACGGCAATCGATAGATGGAGGAAATGTAAAGGATCGTAAAATTATCATGAGTGACATTTTACCAACACGAAATAGGGTATTGGTATTAGACTTCCATCTTAATATTTAGGAAAATTGGATCATCAGTGAGCGTAGGATTAGATGATGGAACTTTAAGGACACAAATTAAATAGATTTTGGAGAAAGAATGCTTAAGGATACTAGATGAGATTAGTCGAGGACATGTCACATGGAACAATTGGCAACTTGCATTAGGAAAATAGCAAAAGAAGTTCTTAGAGAATCAAGAGGGTGAGGCCCTAAGGTAAGGAAACTTGGTAGTGAAATAAGAGGTGCATAATGGCAATAGAGAGAATAGAATGCTATTGGTGGATATATTAGAATATGAGCCAAAATGCCTAAGAAGAATATAAACAGAAAGATTAACGAACTAGAATGTAGCCGAATAATTTATAGGTAGGGGTCCGGCCAAAACCCCATCATCTCAAGTGGCAATCTCCAAAAAAAATGTAGCAAAAAAAGCTAGGATTCCCCAACAATGTCAGATATGGGGTACAACCTGTGTGTTCTAAAATATGCACTAAATCTCCAGAAAAGACTTGTAATAATACTCATGGAGAAGTTTTATGGTGGGTAACAAAGAAGAAATGTGAGAAGGATCATCAACTAGTGTAGGGGTTAGAAAAAGTCACAAGAGATTTTCCTATAGCAATAGGATCAGCTCTAAGCCATTTCCTTTTTGTATTGGGCACTACTCATAAGACCTCTTCAAGATGAACTTCCATGGTGCATACTGTTTGCAGATGATATCTCTTAGTCGCTAAGAATGTAGCAGACATTATTGTAAAATTAGATAGGATGCGAGAGACTTTAGCATCAAAGGAATTCAGAATAAATAAAACAAAAATTAAACTTATGAAGTGTAAATCTAGCAAGGCAAGTTAGTCATTCAATAATGGTAAAAGATAAGAATACTAGGAGTGATCATTTTCGGTACCTTGAATCTATCACTAAATAAAATGGAGACAATGAACAGGATGCTAAAAATAGTATTGATGCAAAATGAGTGAGTGAAAAGTAGCATGGATTAAAGGAGAAGAATATGAGTAGACGACCCTAAAAAGTTTTGCTTAAAAGATTCATGTAGCCAACTCCAACGTTGTTAGGGAAATAGCTTGATTGTTGTTTTTAATAAGGTCAATAATATAACATAAGCAACTCTAGGCGATATATACAAAGAAAAAAGTAGTGTTGAGGCAAGAATTTCTATGCCAACATGCAGATGTTATCTGATGCAACTACTACATGCTTCAAGAACCTTTTTTTTCAATTCAAGTATAAATAAAGGCCTCCCAGTTAATCTGAATTCAGAAACTAAAGAATTGAAGCACATATATAATAATTATATAATATAAAAAATAGAGTTATGATGCTAGATTTTCTAATCCTGACCAAATGTTTTAACCAAGACAGTGGAACTTGTCAATTTATTGTGCATCACTTTGTAACTTAACAACAAAGCACCAACACTATCATCAATGAGTGAATCTGTGTCTGACATAAGAATCGAATAATTCATTCCTGAGAAGATGGGGACAAGTGTCTAAACAGACAAACAAACAAACCCTATAGAAATAACAAACACATTTCGTATGAAACCTAAAAAATAGATCGCTGAATCCATTGACCACTTGTTATTATGAGTTGCACTGACTTGGATTACTTATTTGATTTGAACTTACGTTAAAATTTCATAATGAGTAACAATTAATGACTTCTCGGGTTGAAAATGAAGTTGATTGTTTGTTACTAATCACTTATCATGTTGATTGCTGGTTCGAAATGCCAAGATGGACAAATTTTCTTGTGTGATGTTAACTTTAAGTAGGCATAATATTAAATTTACTTCACAATTATTAACAAGTGCAATTACATATAATTTGCTATACATAAAATATATATTCTTATAGTACTAGGATGGGTGACTTCCTAGGAAGTTCTCGTGTTGCATACCCCCAATAATAAAAAGAAAATCATACATATTCTTAACTAAAAAAGATAGCTTATCCTAATGTATTGGGACTTTTTCCAAATGATGAATCACATGTCCTAATCGCTTCGTATGGGTGCTTCATAGATTTTAAATCATTTTCAGCAAATTCAACTTGTGGTCATCACCATGAAAATATCCTTAGCAACTCATAAGTCATGCATGCAAACTTCTATATTGATTTGAGTTATTTTGTATTGTAATCTGCACATGCTTTAAAGAAACACGAGATTAACAAAAACGAGGAGAGGAGAGAAACCTGGAAGATTTGGTTTGAGGTCCACAGTCAATTGAACTGCAACAAGAGAATCATCTTTATCTCTGGTACCCAGTACAGCTCTTGAGTCCCCAACATTTCCAATGACAAGATCAAGACCCTATACAAACATTTAGTAAATTCAAAATTGAGAAAAGTGTCGTAAAATGCAAGAACCATATGAGAAGCACTTCATCGAATAAATCAGTAACTTATATACCTGCTTGACCATAGTGACCGCTGTAGTTCCACTGCAGTAGCAGTCAATATTTGAGTGCATTCTGAGTTCCCTATCCATAACTTTAAAAGCCTTCAGAAACGACTCTTTCAAAGTTTGAAATATCTCCATGTTCTTCTCAGCTTCCTCCACATCAACAGAGGCCCTTGATTCTTCATCAGCAGATATGAAGGCAGTATCTTCTGAATTTAAGCTCCCTGCATTATTAGGACTGATCTCTCTGAGAACATCCTCACTGTTTAAGCTCACATCCCAGTGTGCACTCAGTTTCAGGGGAAGAGAATCTCTCACTCTTTTCGCGACCATGTGGCCATAGGGACCATGGCCATCAAAAATACCACAGAAAACTGTGTCTGTTCTTGATGCGAAATTCTGAAATTTACAGCTTAAGAGAGTTAGTACTGAACCCCTGACTTACTAAGTACTAGTACATGGAGGAATTAATACAAATAATGTTATACAACCATTTTATTCTGCAACATAATTACAAGATCCAGAGAGGTTCCACGGATGAGAAACAAGTTGCTGACTTTAGCAAAGCAAACAAGAAGGCGGAATGATTTAAAACATAATGGCGTGAAATTTATTTCCTAGATAATGATCCATATGCTCTTACATTTAAATATTGCATCTTTTGAGGTAAGACATTAGCCTCAAAATATTAACATTCTACATCAAAGAATACTCACTGCTGGCACAAAGATACTTTTCCTTTAGAATGTACATACATCATATGATGCATGCAATTAACAATTACAGAATACAAAATACTATAAAAAGCAATATATCATTTATACCAACTTTTTGAAAAGATGATATAAATAGATGAATCTAAGATTCATATATGTAAGAACTTCACACAAAGCAGCATTTCTACAACAACAAAAAACTATGGATCATACGGCAATAAAGGAAAGCCAATATTTTTGCTAAAAAAACGACTTGCATAGCAAAAGCAGTAGAGAAACAAAATAAATTTGTCCTGAAAAAGAAAAGAAAAATAAAATGGTCTTAGCAAAAGCAGTAGAGAAACAAAATAAATTTGTCCTGAATAAGAAAAGAAAAATAAAATGGTCTTTCTTTTCCTTGAACTAGAAGGTAGATTGTCCCCTAGCTGAATTTGTTTGAGTACAAGAAAAGAAATTGCAACAAAAGATTATAGGAGGAGAAATGGAAAGCGTTCAACTACATATACATCCATATACCATTAGCAGATCGTTAATCCAAATCCACAGATTATAGGCTAAGCCTTGACTACAAAACAGAAAACATTTTTTTATTTAACAGATATAATATTATCCTTTTACAATTTCTAGTATGCCGGGATTTAAACATAGTAACTAATCTATCTCCATTAAAATACCAACAACTTGAACACTTAGAATGATAATAAAAGCAAGTTGCAGCGTACGAAAGTAAGAAAGAGATAACCTCCCAAACAAGCATAGCATCCTGATTCGTCCCTTTCCTGCCTTGTTGGGTAAAGAGAGAAGCAACATCACTTGACCCATTCAGGAACAGCCTCCCCGGAATTCTATGCAACGACTCTTCCCTCCGATAGTCAAATGAGGAATTCCGTGTTCCCAGCCTTTTTCTGGAGCTCTTCCTCTTCCTGACCCCCAGACCAGGAGAGGTCGGCGAACCAGGGTTAGGGCTCCTGCTTTCTATAGTCAAGCAGGACCCCATTCTCAGGGCCCTGATAATATTCAATATGCACTCCAGACCAGCCGAACAACCAAACCCTCGAGTTTCGATTGAGGGATCCGTCAGAACTTATTGGAGTAATCCCTAAAAAGTACTTCTCAATCCGAATGCCTGACGAATTGACTGATTCAACTTTCAAATTCCCTGAATTGCAATCAAATAGAGAATTTTTAACAAACCCTTTTGCAATCACAGCCTGATTGTCTGCAGATTTACCCGTAAAGCCCCTTGAACTTCAACCTCCCAGCAAATTCACACAACCAAGAAACCAATCAGAGACTTCACCTCCAAAATCCTGAACAATGCAATAAATGAACAAAACAGAACCCAACAGGTAAAAAAACAATAAATAAATAAAAACCCTATTACAATTCCCAAACTTCTAACAAAAACAACCCTTTTGTGCTTGATGCACAGAAGATAAGAATCCACACAACCCTTTACCTTTTTCAATCAAAAATATTAAAAAACAAAACAAAAGCATCATAAAGAGCAGATCTAGGCACACAAAAATCCATTCTAAAAACCACTTTTTTCCCAAATCCAAAATGCAATAATAACTCCTCCAATACAGAAATCTGAAACAACCCAAAATTCAAAATCACACCTTTTTTTATACCCACCAATAATCTCTTCCGGATCAAGCTCCAACAACCAAAAAAGCCCCAAAACTCAGAGCTATTGCATGAGAATCAAGCAGCCAATAAATGGGTATGGAGCAAAATTGATGGAAAATGCAGAGAGATGGAGGAAAAAAAAAAAAAAAAGAAATAATTGCAACCACCAAGAGCGAAAAGATCGAAAAAAACCCGACCTTCTCGAGAGAGAGACGAGTGGACAAATTGAGATATAGAGACAGAGAATCTGAGGACCGTGGCTGTCCCTTTCGGCGACGATAAATTGAAAGATGTTGAGACAAATTATCGATTTCGATTAATTTTGGGTTCTGAAAACTATTAGTAACAGATCACGAATTTCAGAGATAATTAATTTACATTATTTTTAGTATTATTGTTCTTACTTCTTAGGACAACATGGACCTGGACTTGTCAATTATTATGTTTTTTTTTTTAACAACAAAAAAATATTGATAAAATGACCATTTTGGCCAACTTGGTTGAAAGTTGAGATTCCATTTCCATGGCTGCTACTGCTCATTTTGTGGTCATGCTAATTTGTCAATGTTTATTTCAGAGACTCTTATTGATTATTTTTATTCTCCTCAATGATAATTGTGAAGCCAATTCTTTGTATTTGTCTACCAACTTGAGACTAATTTCTTAGTAATAAATGATACAGAGGTACGAGCCTATAAAACAGAATCTCTTTAAGTAAGGTCGTAACTTGAGACTAATTTCAGATAATGTCGCGTTGAGAGATACTTATTCTAAAACTTAAGATATTAGTTTATTGTGGATAGAGCTAGCAAATTGTGTTTTATATCCATTTTTTCATGTTCGGGCTTTATGTCATGGACTGAAAGAATTCGGCTATGAGGCGTCCCAAACTCTCGCATCTAGAGAAACAAGCCAGTCTTTTTCATGGACGACAAGCAATATAAAGAACATATTCAGACAAAAGAGGTTATACTTGTACCATTAGCACACTGATCAGCAATTGTTCACATATATAGGAGCATGTTGCATGGTGAAGACCACCCTTAAGGAGCCTGGGGAGACTCATTCTTTTAGGACGTGACATTCTTCCCCACTCAATCCACAGACGCCCTCGTCGCGGACCAATGTGATAACGTCGCTTCCTTGCGCCATGAGCCATTGCGCAAATGTGATGTCAAACTCTTAGCAGACCCACTAGTTGTGGGCGCCAAACTCTATTGCCTCAAGGTTCACACCTCGTGCATGACCCTTTATATGTCCCCCTTGGACCTTTCTTTAAGGCACACATTATCACCACTTTGATGCTCGCCCTACATAGCATATGTCAATTAACTCTCAACATATGTCTTCATCGCACTCCCCATCTTTTGACGCATCCAAGTTTAACCCCATTTTTTCATCTCATGAATACCTCCATGAACCATCCATATCTGCCAAATGCATACGATGATCTGCTACTAACTTGAACCCGCTCTGATACCATTTGTCATGGACCGTAAGAACAGGCCCATTGTGGCGCTCTGAACTTCCGCATCCAGAGAGAAGGGTCAGCCTTTTACATGGTCATCAAGCAATATAAATCACATAATCATCAAAAAGAGGTTATACATGCATTATTTTCACACTGATCAGTATCTATTTCACAAGTATAAAAGCATGCCGCAAGGCGAAAACCACCCTTAAGGCGCCTGGGGAAGACCCATTCTTTCAGTACGTGACATAAGGCTCGATACGCAGATCAAATTTACAAAGAAAAAAAAAATCAATTAAACAACATACACGAAGAAGGAATTTGTCTACAATCATGCATCATGGCAAAACAACAAGCAAACATGTATAACATACAATTTTAATAACAACCTAATAAAACTCTTTTTATTAATTCATTGTTAATTAATTATGAATCTCAATCAAGAACATATGTGCAATGAAAATTACACAATCACTATTCTTGAATTAAAACCAAAATCACACATGTGATGTGAAATCATGCGATATTCAAAAATTAAAATTAGTGATCAAGCATGTGATCAGTCAAACTTATTAGGGCTCGTAAAAATGGATCTAATACCAGTTATTGGAATAATAACAAAAAGGTGCAATGAAAATTAATTTAAAATTTTAATTCAAGACCAAAGATCACTTTACGAGTTTGACATAGTAGGTGATAGAAATGTTTACCTCTTGAAGTGTTTGTTTTAAAGAAAATTAACTCACTTAGTGTCCTCTTGATGAATATGCCTCTATTGTAGTCCACTAAAGCTCCGCGTATCTTCTCGAACACGACCAACAGAGAAGAAACTCCATAAAATTTGAAATCTAGAATGGTATCTTCAAATTTGGGTTTTACATACTTTTATGATTCTGTAGAATTAACCCTTTAACTCAAAAAAGTTGATTAGGAACTTTCATCTCAATTATAGTGGCTGGAACTGACTCTCAATTTTGTGCCTAGGGCTTCCAAAGAGAAAAACTATTTATAATGAGAAAACTATCCTAATTCAAACTGAAATAGGAAACTTTTGCACAATGCAAAACTGCTCAGTTTTAATTTGTTGATTCCCAAAGATTGTTTGACTAACCAAATCAACTCCAAATTGTACAATCAAACCCATTCTAGTAGCTTGAGAAGTCCTCTACATATCTTGTGAAGGTCTAAACTTTGCACAAGATATCTTCTCGAACACGATCAACGAAGAAGAAACTCCATAAAATCTAAAATCTAAAATGGTATCTTCAAATTGGGGTTTCACATACTTTTATGATTGTAGAATTAACCATTTAACTCACCCAATTGATTAGAAACTTTTATCTCAATTGTAACGGTTGGAACTAACTCTCAATTTTGTGCCTAGGACTTCCAAAGAGAAAACCTATTTATAATGAAAAGAGTATACTAATTCAAACTGAAATAGGAAACCTTTGCTCTATGCAAAACTGCTCATTTTTAATTTGTTGATTCTCAGAGGTTATTTGACTGACCAAATCAACTTAAATTGTACGATCAAGTCCATTCTAGTAGCTTGAGAAGTGAGAAGTCCTCTACATATATTGTGATTTGTGAAGGCCTAAACTTCGTACAAGATCAAGATGTCAAAAATATTAATTACTTTTCAGAGGTCAACATGCCAAAATGGTGACAATTTAGTATAAATAATTTGGTTTGTTTTCTTTCTTCTTTGGGGGATTCTAGAAAATTCATTGGAAACCCTTTAATTGTGATTCTATAGGATCTCACTATGTTGACATCATCATTAAAATGACGAAAGCACTAGGTATCTTCTAACAAAGCACTAGTTCCCTCAATTCGTGGGACTTATGTGATAAGTAATATTCATATGAAGGTCCTTAATTATGTGTACTCATGACCTTTTGTCTTAGATATCTTCGATCAAATTCGAACCATGTCTCGTCATGTTCGTATACTTCTATAATTCATATTCATTTTTTTCATAATCTAAATCACAAAAAATTAAATTCAAATATCAAAATTTTAGAACCAATATTGATAATTACAAATACGAAAGTTTGACTAACTAAATATCCAATCCAACATAAATCTTAAAATTTGACTAACAAATTAATAAAATACAACAAAAAATGAGGGAGCTAAGCAAGGCAGGACATCGATTGTAGCCAGTCGAGCTCAAAGTGCAGCGTCAAGAGCAATTTATTAAAGGCGAAGTTGGTGTTAGCATCGATGGTGGAGATAAAAAACTAGAAGACCAGATAAGTCAAGGAGAGTGATGGGTGACGCTAATATTGACGGATCTTGAACAGAGCTTGCCGGTGAGTTCATCTAACAATCGACGAAGATGCTAGCTTTGATAGAGAAAAGTCTTCTACCAATGGCGCAATGGCGATAAGCTTTGAGTGGCAGGGACTCGGCATGGATATCGTTGTCTTCGGCGATGAAGAACAGATCAGTGAGGAAAGGTTAACACATAACAAGTGG
>JAYMTE010000285.1:0-20202 GCA_036897545.1 Pelargonium fulgidum
TTATTCTCTATAGATATTGAAACAACTTTCAGCTACCTCTATAGATATTTACCTCTATAGACGTTCAAGTAGACTGTGAGTAGACATACCAAACAAGGCCTAAGAGTTAATGCATTGGATATGAGTTATAAGTTAAGAAGATACATTCTCCAAAACGGTTTGACTCAAATCTATTCCACAATTAAAGAGATTGTGATTAAATTTACCTTTCTACTTGACACATAAAACAAAAATAACATTTTTGAATATTTGCAGATCAATTAATGCCTTTTCAATTTTTTGTTGAGTACCTGCAATTGTCAACTATTTCAACTTTGAGTCTGAGATGACAATTATCCATAATTGGCATAATAGTCCAGCAAAATTTGAGATTGTAAATTCTGACCCTTTCAGTTACTCCAACAACAATAAATAAATAAATAAATAAATAAATGAGAATTAAGGAATGAAAAAGAAAATAGGAAAATTTCAATATGTGGGTTAGAGATTAGCATTGCATTGCATGCACAGCATAAGCATAGGATAAGAAAGATGAAAACAAAAAAATCTTAGAAAGAAATGAAAAAAGTTGTGGTTGCAATTTGCCTATCAATTTTCTTGTATTGTATCCATCCCCACTTCCACATCCACTAGCCATTCCTCTCCAATCCCCATCTCCTCTATCTCTGTCAAACCCAACCTTTGGTTGCAACTGGTCTTCAATCTTATTTTTCACTACAAAATAATTCCTAATTTTGAGGTCAAGATATAGAGATTAGCCCCTAAAAAGGAGAAAAAACCAAATCAAATTATCATTAAATGAAAAATAGGTACAAAATCCATCTATCTATCACCCCAAGAATCAAATGCCTTTTTCCTTTTCCTTATTCTTGCTTATGGTCTGAAACTCTCCACCTTTTAGCAGCAAAAAAGATATAAGCAAAAGCTTCAAAAGAAGAAGATAAGGTTAATTGACCACAAAACCCTTGTGTCTGGTGGTTTGGAGAGAAGAGATATATGGTAGATGGTTGAGGGAGAGTTGGTGAAATTAGGTTGTTGATTTGATTTGAGTTTTTTGGAGATGTCAAGTGGTGGGTGTAGCATAGTATGGTTCAGGAGAGATCTGAGGGTTGAAGATAACCCAGCACTGGCAGCTGGGGTGAGAAGTGGTGCTGTGATTGCTGTTTTCATATGGGCACCTGAAGAAGAAGGCCATTACAACCCTGGAAGGGTCTCAAGGTGGTGGCTCAAGCACAGCCTGGCTCACCTTGACTCCTCTCTCAGGAGCCTTGGTACACATCTCATCACCAAGAGATCTACTGATAGTGTTTCCTCTCTCCTTGAGATTATTAAGACCACTGGTGCTAATCAGGTCTTTTTTAATCACTTATATGGTTAGTTTCTCTCCCTCTTTTCCTGTTAATTTCTTTCTTTACTCTCCTCTTTTTCACTATGTCTTTGGATTAATTTTGGGTTTTCTTACATATATGTTTATATATAGATCATGTCGGTTGACTCTGGAGTTTTGAATATTTTAATAGTTTTGTGAACTAATAAGTTGTTCTTGTTAGTGTGTGTTTTTAAATGTATTGAATACTACTGTGCTTGAGTTTTCTATGATTGTTAAACTTCAATGATTCCAATATTTGTTTTGATCCAATTTAATTTGTGAGTACCATTTTTAGTAATAGAGTATTTAGTAGTTTGTATACTCTTGAAAAGAACAAACAATGCTCCGGTTTTCCATGAACTTGTCAATTCTTAAATTTTCAAGTACTTGGTGTGGAAGGCAGGAATTTTTTTTTGGCATTTCAACATTTTGTGGCTATTTACCGTGTTTCAGATCCATTGTCGCTTGTTAGGGATCACCGGGCAAAGGAGGTTTTAACTACTCAAGGAATTGGAGTGCGCTCTTTTAATGCTGATTTGCTCTATGAACCATGGGAGATTAATGATGCTCAGGGGCAACCCTTCTCAACCTTTGCTGATTTCTGGGAAAGTTGTCTCAGCATGCCCTATGACCCAGAGTCTCCTCTTCTCCCACCTAAGAGAATAATTTCAGGTATAGACCACTTTCAGTTCTGTTCATGAAGTTTATACTATCTTCTTCATTCCAGCAGAAATGAAATTATTTTTTTGACTGAACAATTTTGTACATGTTTACTGAAAATAAACTATACATCCATATTTGTAATTCAAGTGTAAGCTACAAACCACTCATTGGCATGCCTAAATTGGCACACAGAAGCAAAGTGCCTGATGACGACATGATGTAGGAGTTCTTTCTAAAATACTACACTCAGAATCTCAAGTATATATTAACTAACAGCTAATTGCTTTTGAGCTGTTTTCTTGAAGCCCTTCAGCATGGTTGAGCGATTCAAGTTTTAAAAGTCTTTCTTTGGCTTGGAAAGCCCATGTTATTTTCGTTCAGAGTTTTGTCGATTCTTTTTTGGACCAAGCACATTCATTAGTGCTCAATGATATCCAGGATCTAGCTATTAACTGAATTTCTTGCCATGTCTAGATGGAAAATCATTTTTTCTTCATATCAGATTCAGAATATATCTACCAAGACATGTTGGACCAAGTGGTTAAAACACTTTGGATTCCTTCTAAGGTCTCAAGTTCGAGCCTCCTTATCGACAAGGTATGGGGTGGGATTTGTGGGGTGGGGTTTAGGGTGACGCTCCTTTTGAGTGTGAGAAACATTGTTACTTTGAGTATGATCTCCATTGCTGAAGAAAAAAAAAAAAAGGATTCAGAATATATCTACTCATCTGTGGCTGCTTCCTCTACCGTTACCTTGTATCTAGGCTGAGGGATTAGTTGGTAGCTTATGTAGCCTCATCTACTTGAAGGCAACAAAATATCCGGCAGGCTCATATGTTGGCTACGCAACGATTCCATTCATCTGTTTTCCCTACAGAATAAAAACATTGAATTGCACTGCCCCCCTAAGAGATTGAATTGTACAGCAATGCAATATTGTTAGAGGGAAATACTGGGATTTCGATTTTTTCCCACTTGAAATAGATATATGTGAATGTGTCAATTGGTGATGCACATTCAATATACAGAGGCAACCTAAACCCTTTTGTGGAAGATGTCAATGTCAAGAATAAAAATTTACTACATTTTTCATGTGTAATGGTACACAACTCTATTTAATGGTCTGTCAAACTCATCATTGTTGAAGAATCATAAATTTTGTGTGCTCTCCACTTGATCATAATAGCTTGCAATACCACATTCTTTGTGACATATTGCACTGTTTTTACACAAGCCATTACCTGCTTAAACATCATTTTCTTTCTTTCAGGTGATTTATCAAAGTGCCCCTCAGACACATTGGTATTTGAGGATGAATCAGAGAAAGGAAGTAATGCACTTCTTGCTCGAGCATGGTCACCTGGTTGGAGCAATGCTGATAAGGCTCTGACCACATTCATTAATGGGCCATTACTTGAATATTCTGAGAATCGCAGGAAGGCTGATAGTGCCACAACCTCATTTCTTTCCCCCCATTTGCATTTTGGTGAGGTGAGTGTGAAAAAAGTTTTTCATCTCGTCCGCATCAAGCAAGTACTTTGGGCCAATGAAGGGAACAAGGCTGGTGAAGAGAGTGTGAACTTATTTCTCAAGTCTATTGGTCTTAGAGAATATTCGAGATACATGAGTTTTAACCATCCCTACAGTCACGAAAAGCCTCTTCTTGGGCACCTTAAGTTTTTTCCATGGATTATCAATGAAAGTTACTTCAAGGCATGGAGACAGGGTAGAACTGGTTATCCGTTGGTCGATGCTGGCATGAGAGAGTTGTGGGCCACTGGTTGGCTGCATGATCGGATACGAGTTGTGGTTTCAAGCTTCTTTGTGAAGGTTCTGCAGCTTCCATGTAGATGGGGAATGAAATATTTCTGGGATGCCCTCTTGGATGCAGATTTGGAGAGTGATGCTCTTGGCTGGCAGTATATAACTGGAACTCTGCCTGATGGTCGTGAACTTGATCGCATAGAGAATCCGCAGGTACAGTTTATCACTATAGTAGTCTGGTGAATCTACATTCTGTTTCTAAATGGTATTAGCTTTAGTTTGGAATATTTTCTCATCTTTTATTATTACTCTTGTACAGTTTGAAGGTTACAAGTGTGATCCTAACGGAGAATATGTAAGGCGGTGGCTTCCTGAACTAGCTAGATTACCAACCGAATGGATACACCATCCATGGAATGCACCATGGTCTGTACTTCAGGCTGCCGGAATCGAGCTGGGATCTAATTACCCTCTTCCCATTGTGGGGCTAGATGAAGCAAAAGTCAGGTTGGAAGAAGCACTTGCCCATATGTGGCAGCAAGAAGCAGCTTCAAGAGCTGAAATAGAGAATGGCACTGAGGAAGGTCTCGGAGATTCCTCTGAATCAGCTCCATTTGCCTTCCCTGAAGACACACAGATGGAGGAAAATCATGAACCCATGAGGAACAACTTCTTGAATCCTACAGGTCGACGTTACGAGGATCAGATGGTCCCGAGCATGACTTCTTCCATTGTTAGAGCGGCAGAAGAAGAAACTTCTTTGTATCTTCCGGACTCAACACAAGATAGTAGGGCAGAAGTGCCAGCAAATGTAATAGATCAAGAACCAAGAAGAGACATGTTAAATCAAGGGGATACACCAATGGTTCAAAGGAACAACCCTCCTTTGCCACACTACAATATTGGAGTAGGGCTGGGAAATTCTGAGGACTCAACTGCAGAATCTTCAAGTAGCAGTAGGAGAGAAAGAGATGGAGGTGTAGTTCCAGTCTGGTCTCCTCCGATTTCTACTTACTCAGAGCAGTTCGCGGGGGATGAAAGTGGCATTGGAACAAGTCCATCTTACTTGGAGAGGCACCCGCAGTCTCATCATATAGTAAATTGGAGGCGGCTTTCTCAAACTGGGTAATAGCTTCTAGTGTCCGGTACTTTCTATACTTGGCTGCAATTAACATTTTGTCCTAGGATCAGATTTATACTTTTTTCTTGCTACATATTTCTCATGTTGTTTTACGTGCAGAAGGTTTGGAATTGTTCCACTGCTGTCCTATTAGTATATAACTGAGTTTTCATATATACTAAAACATTTTATGACACATCAACTCTTGAAAGGATTAGATGGTGAAAGTGTGAAAAGATGAATCTATGTATATAATACAGTTCTAATTGCTCTTGAAGTAGCTAAATTTATCTCTTTCCAACAGGTGAATCCCATGCACAAACAGCAGGACAAGTAGGGACAAGGTGTAGAATGCAATGCCTCCTTTTCTATGGAGACAGGGCATGGTGAATCATTATCCCAGATTCTTGTTCATTGACTTGATCTGTCTGACCCAATCAGCCATTAACCTCGTATGCTATGCAACTGAACTGATACACAGACAGCTATCCTTTTTCTTCGTATCAAACACGTAGCTCTGCTGTATAGTGCTATTTATATTGTTCTCAAAGTCAGAAAAAAGAGGAAGAGAAGTCATGGTAGGGATGTCTAATAAACACAGGTTTGCACATTCTCCTTATATCAATTAGGCATTTTATTGTAATCCCATTATTTTCTCTTTGTCAGCAACATTACTGACTGCTTGTAGGTATAATTAAAAATGTAAATTTAACATGGTCATGGCTTATTCTGGGAATATTTGTCTCCTTTGAAGCTTTCTTTTCTGGATTTATTTATCATAAAGCTATGTTGTGTACAAGATCCAAAACTAGATCAAATTATTCAATAAGTTAAGCTTTCTGGTGGTTGAACTTGATACAAGCTATTTTCTAAGAATGATTTCTAAAATAAATGTTTGTATTTGTTTTTCCAAAGGATTTTTCTTGAGCTTTACATGACTTGCAGGAGTAAATGTGTCTATGGATCACCATGAGAGTAGAGGTCATTGTATGTGTTTTTGGTTCTGTCCAATGATTTCTGGGGCTGAGGTTTTGGTAACCTGAGAACAGTATACACCAGAGTTGCAGCAAGGGCTCCAACTATAGGAGCTACAACAAAGACTCAAAGATTCTTATAAACTCCGGCTGCAACCACCGGGCCTATGCTCCGTGCTGGGTTCATGGAAGCTCCAGTAATTGGCCTGCATAGGGTTCAAGTAAGGGTAGTGAATAAGTTTTGTTTTTTACTTTTGTAGAGTTGAAAAGAGACAAATGGATGGCAACAGTATGGTTTTACTAAATTCTTACCCAGCAATCATGACATTAAACAATAGAGTGCCACCAATTGCAAGCCCAGCTAGGTCCTTGCTCTGCAGTTCAGTAGGCAATCAAATAAGCTCAAGGATGAGATGAAACCGTGATACTGTATAGGAGAGAAACAATGAAAACCAGCAAACATACAGCTCAGGGATCGCTAGCCGCGCCACAAATGGTGAACATCAAGATGAAAGTGATGATGAATTCCCAAGTGATGGCTTCAAGATCAGTGGTTGAGTCCTTGTACTGAGTCATGGTTGCAACAATACTGTCTTGCTGGTCGTTGAACAGCAGCTTGAGAGTGACCAAAGCCAGTGTTGCACCCAACAATTGGGACAGCACATACAGGGGCACCTAAACAAATCAACCATATCATTGTACTATATACCACCAAATGACTAATGGGAATGTTCTATGTATTTGTAAATTCCTCTTACATGTTTCCAGGGCAATTTATGCGCAGCTGCGAAGGCGATGGTCACTGCAGGATTGAAATGTGCGCCGGAGACATCCCGAGTGCATATATCAATCCCATGAGCGCAAAACCCCACAACCATTGCTATGCCCACAATGGTGAGGTTATGTACTTTGTTCACCATAGCAGACCCGCAACCAGCGAATATGAGAATGTATGTACCCATCAGCTCAGCCGCAACCTGCCCGCGCGCATGGACACACATATTTATATATACTCAATTCACAGAAAGTAAATGGAGTTGATGGAAATTATGTTACCATTTGAAAGTGAGTTGGAGAATGATGAAACTGTGGAGGCTGTTGGGTGGTCTTTGCTTCTTCCTTGAAAGAAGTGTATATTGAGGAAGCATTATCAAGTGTGACAATGGAAGGAGTGTCCATGAAATTAAGTAGTCTGAAAAATGATCTCTATTATATGATTTATATCAATCACTCATTAGTCTCAAGTATTATATAGGGTGAGGGACATTTGCACAATAAAACAGTAGTAGCATCCTACAATGGACTGCCCTTTCTACTACAAGACATTGCTAGCATTGTTGCATAAATTTATAATCTTAATTAGTTACATCATGCTAGTGCAACATAGTATATTGATATAAACTCCCTCCGTTCCAAAATGAGTGTCCTGTTTATCTAAATATTTTATCCCAAAATAAAGTGTCTTGTTTCTATTTTTAAGTTATTATATCATTGTTTTTTTCCATATTACCCTTACCACTTATGAGTTGCACATGAGGTTCACATGAGGTGTACATGAAAAAGTGAGGATAATATTGAAAACACATTCAACTATCTTCTAATCTTTAATTTTTGCAAAAAATGAAAAAATGACACTCATTTTGGGACGGAGGGAGTATAACTTATTGACTGGCCGGCCTAGTTTCAGTTTCATTTTAGTTATGAGTATAGAAAATAGTATCCTGCTGGCCTGCTGGGAATCAACTTAAAAATGCTTCCACATCCGACTTCATGTTGGGTTTCACTTTCACTTGTTGCTTTCCAAATTTATGTTTTTTTCAACAATATATAGTCTTGCACTAGTTCAATATAAATTTGCCAGCGATAACACATTACAATGCGCTACTTTAACCCTTTTCAGATAGTTGCTCCCCATATCTAACGTATTTATATTAAAATTAGGTTAAATGAATGATAATTCGTATTTTATATTAGTTATTGGACCCTAAACTATGCATTATTTGTCTTTTATGCTATGTTTTAGCACACGAATTGCCTTTGTTTGGGTGCTAAATGCCTAAAACGCCCTTGTGACATGTTTCAAATGCAAAAGTCGTACTTTTGTGTTATCTTAGTATTTTAGTGCTAATTATTGCTTATTTGTGTCAAATAATATGTGGTTTAGTGTTTAATGAATTATCAGGTCTCGAACACATGAAATTCGACATGTTTCAGTTGGCGCCGCAGCCTGGAGCACCAGCACCGGAACGCCACATCATCAATGTCACTGCCGCCTGCACCATCATACCACGCCGCAACGCCAACTCAACAACGCTGGCGTCGCCACTTCATTCAGGCCACACCGCGGCGCTCAATGTGTCAACTGATTCGAAATTTGAATTGAATCAGCACGCTTAATCAACAACGTTGATTTCGCCATCACGGAGTCAACGGGTCAACCGTGACGCGGAGTTGCAACATCACGCCTTGAGGCCGCAGCGCCGTAGGGAAATTTTGCCCATAAAAAGGGATTGGAGGCCAAGAGAAAAGGGTTTGATTTTTTTGGTGCTTTTCACCCTTTCCCCACTTCCTCACACTCCTCAACAGTTCCAGAGAGCTCTTCTACTTTCCTAATTTTTCTCTTCATCTCATTTCTTGGTTAAACATTTGTTTACATTTTCCGGTTAATTTTGGTGAAAACTAGTTGTTGGATCATTGTTGTTGCTTATGCACAATTGTTGAGGTCCTTATACTTGCTGGATTGTGATTTAAATTATTGTAGTTTCATATTCATATTCAATATTAAAGTTTATTGCTCAATTACATGTTCAATTGCTTATCTTGTTTTTTATTTGTTATGCTTGATTTATTTACCAATGTTGTTGATTATAATTGTTGTTCGCAAAACCACAACTATGATCAACTAATCCCTTAGTGATAGGGATGTAGTTGATCATAGTGAGATGAGTTAAAATGCTTATTATTGCCTATATGCAATTTCACTTAAAACGATTAATTACGACGGTTCATTGGGTGCAATGCCTTGATGTGACATGATCACCAATGTCTCGGATTAGTAACACGGGCCTTGCCTTTATAAGAGGAAGGTTCGTGCAAATTGAACCGTCTAGTAGGATGTCTCATAGGAAGATTGAATTCCTTTGAACATCTTATGCCTAATTAGAAAGTCGAACACAATGTTAGGGTGTGTGTACACCCCTTGCGGTGATATGCTTGGGGGGTACACCATACGCCTAGGAAACTCTATGAGGATGGTGTATTCAACCTAAGTCACTTACAAGAGACGTCGTGTACTAGAGCAGACTTGGTTAATTAATTGAATTAAATTACATTAGGTAAAGCGTTTTGACCCATTGAATTGTGGAAATCAATTACATCCCGAATCACTTCGCCACCAAATTCCGGGTACCATCTTCTATCTCTCTTTACTTTGCTCCAATTATTTTTTCTTGTTTTACTTTCAAGTTTATGCATGTGCACAATTGCACACACATTCACACCCCCATTATCGCTTTCATTAGAATAACTAAACACTAGCACTAAGTAAACTTGTAAATACCGCCTCTAATTCCCTGTGAATACGATAACTCGAACTTTACTGTCCTATATTACGAGACCGACTTGGTATACCTGTCGGAGCCGCACCAATGAATACGAGGAAAATATTGCAAAATAATTAAATATACATTCCGAGTTCCTTAATAAGTTGAAAGTCATCATTCAAACGATGAAGCCGTAACTTTTCATGTAGAAAATCAAAGGTGGAGATGTTATGGAATGTTGAGCAAACATGTATGCACTTTTTAGTGATGCAATGCAATCAAAGAGCGGTTTCCATTTGAGCATGCCTTCCAACATTATCACGTTGTAGATGGTGAATATATAGATATATGGCCGACATGGATATTCAAAAACCGCATGTTTTGCAATTGTACTGGTAGTACTGCCACAAATAGCTTTGATGTGGACATGGTGGCCGGAGAGTGGAGACTAGACAAGTAACTATGCACGTACAAGAAAGTTGTTGCAATTAAAATGACCTACAAAATCGAAGATGTTGATGTTGTTGAGCAGTCAAGGAGTAGTGGCCATTTGGACATGCCTTCCACCTTTTGATTGATTAAACGTTGTAAATTAAATGAGCATTTGTAAATGCTGAAAATATACATATAAATAGATATAGATGGATATACTTGTATCTCACAAACCACATGTTTTGCAAACATGCCACAATGTGGAAATGGTGGAGCTTATATTTTAGCTTCAACTTGATCATTTGGACCAACCTTACCCTATACCCTAAAATAATGGGGTCTTTGGGCTCAAACTTCACAGTGGGTCACTTCCACTTTCCTACAAAATATGCACCTATAGTATGGCTGATAAATTTGTTAGTTTAATCATTGGTAATATATAATATTTGAAGGCCTCAAACACACACACTATATATCTGTGTGAGGCCATGCATGTCTGTCATGTAAACGCTTCTCTAATTTGAGATTCTGAATTGTGAATGAATAGGCATATCTCCTAACTGAAGGACATCAATACCAACTTTTCAATACATACCATACCTCCATCAACCCTACAACCTCATCAATTGACATGCACCTCAGCTGAGATTCTGGAAATTCTGCTTCATGAACCCCAAATAGTTCAAGAGACAGACTGTGAGACATTAACAGTACGTATAACAAGTAGAGCTTAATAATCTTTCTTATAATCCTGATTTTTGTCCCTAATCTCTTCAAAATTTATATGCTCCTTCTGTCTCAAAATAATTACTTTTTGTCACAAAATAAGTATCCGCTTTTCTTTATAATAAGTTAGTTTTTACATGAATTACCAATAACATTTCTATAATTACCCCTTGAGTTTGTTTAGCCATTTTGGGATGGAGTGATCAGTATTATTTAATTTCTTTCTTTTTTCGTTTTAATCATGAGACAATTAAGCAATCAGCCTTTCAGACATATTACACTCAAAATAATCTTTATTCAAACTGGAAAAGACTACAAGAGCGGCAAACCTCACCTTACCAAGTTTTATATATTGTAGTTGCATATATTCCCTGAAACTCAACTCGAGACTTAACTTTAAGCTCGTATTTTGCTCCCACGACTTTGAGTCCATATAATATATGTTTTAAAAAGTATTTAAATGTTTAATGGTAAGAGTATAAATTTTTGGTGTGATACCAAGAAGCATGAGAATGATGAGACTGGAAATTGTGGTTTCTTGTAGGTATAGGCATAGGGCATAAAGGTAGCCATATCCCATTATCCCATATGCATCTTCATTTAACTATTAGCTCATTTTAGTGTGCCACTGCCTTTTCCAGTCTTCTTTTTCTTTTAGAAGCATCTGATTTTTTGTTTTAGGCAAAGCATTGGATTCTAGGTGGGACCAATGCTCAAGTCAACACTAATCCTTTGGAACAAACACAAACTTGTATATGTTTCCATGAAACACCAACAAAATGTTAAATGATTAAACAAAAAAAAAAAGGTTATTTAAAAGAGAGAAATGCTTCTATATAATCTAACACAGCTTGAAAAAGTCAAAGGAAGTGGAACACAAGTTATAGCAAATGATTTGTTGTGAAATGAATGGAGCAAGAAAGCTGTTAATGTATTCAACTTTGACCACATAATTTTAGGATTTGAATTATTCCATTGCTTTGTTTAATAACTAAACTTATTTGACATAGATTTGCATGAATACACATACATTTCTTTATATATACATAAATAAAATCTAAAAAGACTTGTCTTATGTTTGAATTTCGAAAAATTAAAGAAAAGGACAGAAAAAAGTCATTATATACTTTAGTATTTACTTTTGGTTACATAACAAATTAAGAAAATCATTTGCAGTAATTTATCCAACTGAGTAACAAGGTGACTATAACTCGCTTTACCTCTACCCATATTAAAAATACACACAAACCTATTTTTTTTTAAATTTATATGATAAATTGTTCATATATGTCAATTTATTAATTTGACTATATGTTTTTAGTTTGGACGCAATATTAAAATGTCAACTTTATTAATAGAATTTTATATAACTTCTTCGTTTTGTATTTATCCAACATGTGATTTATTTCACCCATGCCACGACTCTCATCACTTGGTGGACCTACACATGTTGTGGGGTCATGTGATCATACATTATGTAAAACAAAATTAGTTTAGTTTTATTTAAAAAAATATATTTATATTATTGCTAATTCACCCATATTTTAAGCTTAATTTGAAATTTTTGGGTCCGGCCACTGCTTGGCTGGTACAAGAATCATAAAATATATAAAAAGTTTATTAATTGAGTCATAACAGATAACAATAACAACCTAGCTATTGCAGTTTCAAAGTTAACAAATGATATATTATGGTGAAATTGTAGTTTTAAAAGTGAGATTGATCATATAATTTAAAAAGTTAATTAAGGGATCTCAAAATGACATGATAAACAAGAATTCTTACTTTTGGTAGCAGTCAAAAATAAGTTTGTCACCATGAGATGAGTTTAAAAATAATGGCAATTGGGCTGGTAAAGACTCAATAATAGTGAAAATTTGGGGTTTTATGTTTTTGGTGACCGCTTTTTTGTCGCAGAAAGCTATATTTTTCATGACAAACCAGCTCCAGTCGTTAAACAAGATTTTCTGTGACAAGATATTTGGTTACAACCAATTATTGACTTTTCGTGACTGGATAAGAGTTTGGACAACTGAATTGGCTGTCGCGCGGAAAGTGAAATTCAAATATATTGGTAGAATAACGAGGAATGTATATATATATATAGTTCAATTTGAATTTGAAGATTGGTTTCGATCTTCTTCCTTTGGCTGCTGGTGCAGTAATGTAATGCAAATGAATAATTAAATTAAGTGCAACAGCAGCAAAGCTTTTTATTTATTTTTTAGTTAGACAAATTAGTCATCAGCCAAGTGATGTGAAGATACTTATTTAGAAACAGCAAACATGTGATTGATCAACTACTAATACCTTTCTGTTTTGCTTTGCTCACCAAATATGACTTGCTTACAATGTTATTTCTATTTCTTTCTGTTCAATGGAAAAGAAAAACAGTTAAATTAATAATGCCAAGTGTTATTGTCTAAATAAACACACAAGTAAAGTAATGGCAATGTATGGTGAACATTTTACCTGACATTATTCTTTGCAGCAGTGAAAGTAGATAATTAAGTTCCCTATCAATACTTTCTGGTATACAAACATTATTTGAAAAAGAAAAAAAAAAAAGTTGGGTGGTTATTATTTCTTAATGATACCAAATAAAAAAAAAATTACAATCACATGCATTGGCCAATAATCTAACCATGCAACCTAATAAATTTGGAATTGTCATGAATTTCAAATGAAAAGTAGTCTTCAAAACACTTCTTAGACACGCCACATGAAAAAAAAAAAACACATCAAATTGCACCCTCAAAATCAATCGGGTCAACTCCTCCAACCTAAAAACTCGAATGGACAGGAAAACTCGCAAAACAGGTCACGAGTTCCACAAGGCACTTGTGTGGAACAAACCACCCATTCTGCTAAAAACTCTCCCAAAGCAAGCCATACGTCTCTTGTGAGGCAAATCTCCAGCCACGACCCCATGAAATTAACCTCCAACTCGCAAGTTGGTCCCTTCTATCGAGCGGCCTATTGCACTATATTAACACTCTCCTCCCTCATAAATAATAATTAAGGGTACTATCGAGTGTCCTCTCACTTGTCTCCCAACATCTACCATGAAGAATATGAAGGGCTCACTCGCTCGTCGTCTTTTAGCAGTTGTCTTGCACGCCTTCTATGTAAACTATGTGCAGCCTGTCAACGCACGACATTCCTAGACACTAAATCTAAAAAAAGATATCCTCCTCGAAAAGCGCATCTAATACATCAAGAGAGTCCCCTCACCTCAAACATGACCATTTTCTCTTCAATAAATGGCTCATAACTCTCTAAGACACTCAAATGGTATTTAGTACCAAGACAAGCCTCCTCCTTGCCATTACACAAAGACTTCCAAGGAGATCCCCCACATACTCAAGGTTATTACTCGCATCATCGGGCATCCTTAAATCTCCCAACTGCACAGGGATAGTAGGACCCTATATACCCAGAGTGGTAGGTGAACATGCTCATGTACATTCCACAATACTGGAAGGGTACACATTAGTATTAGAGCTTATCTGAAAAAATAGAGTGAAGCTCACAATTAACTTAAGTGGACAACTATCACCAACAACCAATCAAATAATTCCACGTGACAAGTTTGATTTTTATGTTTAAATACTCCTCCTTGGTAATAGAAGATGATATTATTATTTACATGAAGGTACTACTATTTTTAGAAAGAAAAAAAGAAAAGTAAATTGTTTAACGCGTGGAAAAGATAAATATAAATACTCAAAAAGGATCCATGCCCTCACACATACGGATTTCCACTTAGCAATGTTCTATCATTGTATAAACTCCAAGAATATGGACTAAGAACCCATGTTCTCAACTCCGTCCTTCCGGACCAGAAACGTGAAAGTTCAAAACTGCAGAATTGGACAAATTTATATGCAACATCTCTAACTCGAAGATAAAAAATTAATGGTCAGTGTGTGTTGCTTTATCTTGAATCAATCCATTGTATCGGTATTGTTTCTCCAAATTTTGGAGAAAAGGAAGAAGAGATATTTAAGTTCCCTTACTTGTGAGAAAGGGAATTATTCCAAGTCAAATTAAGGGGGGATGCAATGGTCGGTTGTATAATTTGACATCCATTGTCGACGGCCGGCCATTCTAAGGTTGTAAGCAACCATTTTAAAAATTATTGGGTCTATATTTGTGTTCACAGAATTTAAAATTGTATCAATCAAGTCTAACAAGTGAGATTGAATGACATGACCATAATCTTGTAACAAGACCTACTCTTGGGAAACAATAAAAATTGTGAAACTGCAGTTACAAAATGCAAGTCAACAACAAAAACAACTTTCATTTATTATCTTTGAAAACATTCCCAAAAAAGAGAGACTAAAATCATGCATAAATATTTGTTTTCTTGTGAAGACTGCAATGACCCAAAAAGGAAATTGATTAGAGGGAAATGTGAAATTGGGATGGCCATAACTCAAGAAAGAAACAACATAACATAATTTAGAGCAAAGTCAACAGGTAAGAAGTCTGCTTTGTGGCAGCCTTTTCTTTATGTATATCTTTTTTTTTCCTTTCTCTTTTCACTTTCTCTCAATCTGATGATGAATTGAAATTAGATTTCAGTCTTCAGAGAACAGGGATCACACTCTCTCCCCCAAAAACTCAAAACTTGTATAAAGTATACTATTCTTTTTCATTTCTTCTCTCTTGGAGCTATAAACATCTATAAAAAACACCACCACCAATACTCTACTTGAACCTCACCTAATATATACATATACATTTTTTGTGATTCTAGCTCTTTGATTGGATCGGTAAGACCAAATTCTCCAAGCACTCACCTCTGTTTTTACTCCTTTTTTGTCCTTTTCTAGTTTTCAGGGGTTTTGGGTTATTTTTTTTATTATATGGGTTTTGGTTTTTGCCGTCCTAGTAATGATCGGGTTTGGGTTTTGATACTGCAGGTTTTGGATTTTGGAAGGATTTTAGGTTTTTGGGAAGTGGGTTTTGTTTGGAATTTGGATTGGAGCTGACTTCGAGGGCTGGATGTTGAGAATTTAGCTCAACAAGTTGTAATTTTTTTTTCCCATAATTATTATTTTTGTTTTTTTTATGGAGAGGCTGTGCTGCTTTAATGCTTCCTATTCTCAGGTAAGTATATATTGTTTTGCAATCACTGTGTTATATCTATTTCATTATGTGGTACGGAAGTTTGATTCATTGATTGTTCAAGCATGGAGTTTGAGTGATTATGGTGCTACTTGACATATTGATGTTGATGAGTTTGCCCTTTTTTTAATAATTATAATAGCTTTTTTTTTAGAAGTTTTGGGTGGACTTGGAATTTGATGGTAAAATTTTGCTTGTAAGTTAGATAATTTCTCCCAAGTGCATATGGGGATTGTTTATTGATGGCTCTTTTGATTTGGAATGTCTGTTTACTAATCAGACTGTTCTATGTATTCATCACCAAAAAGAATGTTTTACGTACTTGATCTGTGAGCTTGATGTGAGAACCAAAACCCCCCATTCAACTCTTGTTTTGTAGGGTCTTTTTAGGTTCTGCAGCTTTTGCGTATCTAATATGCTCTTGCTCTGTTGATTTAGGTTATCGAGACTTATTTCTTATTGATGTTTCCAAAACTTGATTGTTTGAACTTTGAAAGCAGCATATTATTATTCTGATAACCATTAAAGATGTATGTTGAGGGCTTTTATTTTTTATTTTTCAGCATGAAGCACGTTCCTCATCTAGCTCTGGCAAGGGACGAAGCCACGAGGGTCAGATCAAGTATGGCTTCAGTCTAGTAAAAGGGAAAGCCAATCATCCCATGGAGGATTTTCATGTTGCCAAGTTTATGCAGATTCAAGGACATGAATTGGGGCTTTTTGCTATATATGATGGTCATTTGGGTGATACCGTGCCTGCCTACCTACAAAAGCATTTGTTTTCCAATATTCTTAAAGAGGTTAGTTAGATTTCAATTGGAACTTCAAACACATGGTTACAAAGTACGGTGTAGTTTTGTCACATATAATGGTTTTGGAAGGTTGTATCTTACATTTTCCCATTATATCTCAGGAAGAGTTTTGGACAGACCCCAACAGATCAATTGCAAAAGCCTATGAGAGGACAGATCAGGCAATTCTCTCACAAAGTTCAGACTTAGGGCGAGGTGGGTCTACTGCTGTAACAGCTATATTAGTAAATGGTCAAAGGTTATGGGTAGCCAATGTGGGAGATTCGCGAGCAGTGCTTTCAAAAGGGGGCCGAGCTTTACAAATGAGTATAGATCATGAACCCAATACTGAACGAGGCAGCATCGAGAACAAAGGAGGCTTTGTCTCAAACATGCCAGGTTATTGATAGCAACCATTTTCTGAAAATATAATTGTCTTAATATCTACTCATTTGCAGTTGTATTTAGACCTGAATGACACATTTTAGAAAGAAAAGAAAAATTGACTGGTCAATATTTGCTAATCATCTTTGACTTTGTTTTGCAGCTTTCTGATTTCTTGTATGACTTTTTTTAATCTACGTATCAACACTTATATAGGATTCTGAAAATAGTCGATTCACACTAAAGTTGGAGACTAGCCTCATTCAAATGCATCAAATTAACCGCACAGAGCCAAACAATGAATTCATTTGATACATTGCATATAGATCTCAATTAATAAACTTTTCAAGCTTATTCAATACAAGTCTCTTCTTCTTTTGAAAATAGGAGATCACCTTTTTGTTAGAGCCCTCCTTCCATCAGAAACATTTAATTGAAATGTTCTGTTGAATTGAAATACTATTTTCTTTAAGCATATCAATGAAAGTTTTGCTGCTTCAAGAATATATAGGACTCACAATCTTGAAGAACTTGGGTTAGTGTATTTTAAGTTACTATTGTAGATATGTCTAATATACTGAGCAATAACATAAGTACCTTTAAGTTGATTAGTGATCTCAGAAGAATATGATGAAAAGACTTACACAATACTCTCTTCAGTGGTTAATTTGGACGTGATGGAAGGTAAGGAGAGGATAAAATTAGAGGGAGAGGTGAGGGTTAAGGCTCTCCATTTTGTTTGAAATAAGTGGGTATGTGAAAAGGACTATTTTATGTCACTGATATAAATTTGAGAATCCATTGCAAATAAATACGAGTACTCTAAACTGTTGGTGGGTTAATAAGTGATCTGGGATTTTAAGACTGAAATTAAATGGGTAATATCTTCAGAGATAGAATGTTTCCCCTTAAAATTCTCCTAACTTTGGAATAACAACAACTTATCTGCCCCATCTTTCCTCTGCCTCCTCAGTCCTCTACCCTTCCTTCCCCTCCTATTTAAATACACTGTAAGCATCAATGTCGGAAAATCGTCATAGACATTTCAGTTATAATTAAGAGATAGTGGAAATAGTTATCCTCTTTGTCATTTGTAGGAACCTTAGCATAGTAGCTTGGTGATTTCTTCAATAAATAGCTGTTTTCTAGGGAAACCATGCTAAGTCAAAAGATAAACTTTGTATTTAACCTACTTTTTAGGACTGTTGAAATCCTTGCCATTTTGATATCTCTGCTTGAGGCTAGCGGAAAAGTTTGGAGGCTTATTATTATTTTTTTATAAATAATAATATAAAATAGGATTTCTAACTCTAACGATGTGAGGTGATCTACGGTTCATCTATCTTTTGTAGAGCTTACAGCTTTATAAGGGTAGACTTAGACTATGTCCCTCTCGCCATGATTTGGTATAACCTTAAAACAGACCTAAGATTAAGGAAAACCTATAATGCTTTTTTGGTGTGGTTTTTCTTTTAATGTCCTTTACTCTATTGATATTTCCATCATCTACATTGAATAAATCAAACTCCCTGAGTAGGAGTTGGGCGTTCAACAGTACTAGTATATTTGTCATTTGACCAGGTGGTAGTGGTTACGAGTAAATCATGTTCAGAAGGATGTTTTGGTAGTTAGAATCTTTATTTACATTGCTGCTTTTACTAGAAAAGCTGGCGGTCAGATGATGTTGGCTGTTAAATCTGATATCTTTTGGGTTTTCATTTCAGGAGATGTTCCTAGAGTCAATGGTCAGCTAGCAGTCTCTCGTGCTTTTGGAGACAAGAGCCTTAAATCACATTTGCGATCAGATCCTGACATACGAGATGCTGGCGTTGATAGCAGTACTGATGTTCTGATCCTTGCTAGTGATGGTCTTTGGAAGGTGAATCATTATACTATTCCTTACATTTCTTCACAAACACGCATCAATTGATATTAAATACTCCATATAGATTCACAGAGATAGAATTCCACACTCACATTAGTGAAGGAATAAATGATTGTGATGCGTGACTAAATAATAATTTCCCATGATTTGTAACACGATCCAGGTAATGGCTAATCAAGAGGCAGTTGACATAGCGAGGAAGACAAGAGACCCGCAGAAGGCAGCTAAGCAATTAACTGCCGAAGCATTGAAAAGAGAGAGTAAAGATGACATATCTTGTGTGGTAGTTAGATTTAGGGGATAATGTTTTGCTTCCTGGCCTGGCCTCGGTTTGAATGCAGTATATACCTGAAAATAAGAGTCCTTAAATTTTATTTTATTTTTTTATTTTATTTTTTTTTCTGGATTAGATCAACACTAGCAAAAAATACAGAAGTGGTTTGGGGTAATCCTCCAAATGATGCATGCACAGGTATTGACTTGAAGTGGCTGCTTAAAGGAAAAAGATATGAAGAAAGGGTTCCCCTTGTAAATTCCAGTTTCCTTTTATAGGTTTGGTGTTAGCAGTCTATGTTTGTTTAACCAAGAAAATGGTGTTGTGGTTGTGATTGGGAGGATATTGTAATGTTGCAGTTTGTGTGATTCTATGTTGGCTGTGTCAATATCATATTTTATCCCATATCTCCTTAAAATGATGATTAGAGAACTCTGATGTTAGTTAGACCCAATGCCCAATCTCAACACCAACAACACCCCTACGGAGCACATCAAAATGGGCATCCATTAGCCCATCACCCCGGACCAATTAAGTCCAACACAAAGCTTGACACCAGAACGACCCACAGAAGGTGACTTGAGACATAAGTTAAGTCATTAGAAAGGAATAATTAACTTCTCTAGATCACTAGAAGAGAATCGTAGAGTAACATTTAATAAACTGGACATGAATGTGATTGGAGGAAGCATGATACCAACCAATACTTGACTCTAAATTAGGAAACTTCCTCAAAACCTCGGTACCTACTAGAGTTTCTAGAGATTTGGGGAACCTGAACAACACCCCCATCAAGAAGGCTCATGATAATAAAACACCACCCCAACCGAGACTATAGGCCAAGTTGTTTCTAGACGAAAAGTCTTTGACGCAAGGTACAACAGACGATGCAAGAGTATATAAAATCGACGATGCAGATGGTATCACAAACCTTAGGAAAAACACTTTAGTGGGGATAAAATACTCATATGGCGAGCATGAGCCATAGGACAAAGTGGGAGCTAGATTTTTGAATAAATTAATGCTTAAATATCTCCCAAAAGGTATGTGATTCACCACAAAAAATCAGAAAGGAATTGGCCAATAACCGGACGGCACGCGGATCGCTCAGATGGTCAAGAAAAGTCAAAGGACACCGACGAA
>JAYMTE010000286.1:0-20186 GCA_036897545.1 Pelargonium fulgidum
TACTTCAAAAATACAAAGTATAGTATTTAAATACTTATTTTATTATTTAGTGTAATCACAGCAAAGATGCTAAGCATTAGAGTTAAATTTGCTAAGTAGAAACTAAGGAGCCACATGATGAAGTGGCATACTCTCTCCTCTTTAACACAAAAAATTTAACTAAGCATCAGAGATGCTTTTATAGTTAATGAGAAGATCACGAATTTTTTTTATAACTTTTGACACAATGCTTGTAGCACTTAATGAGCAAGAAAAATCAAAACTATCAAATGATCGGTTATGCACCAAAACAATAGATTGAACTAAATTTTCCATTTACTTCGTTGTCAATATATTGACATACTTATTAGATTTCTAATATGTCATAATCTATTGATTATCAATATTTTTATCAAATCTAAACGATCAAATGCATTTCAATTCCGATTTGAGACACATAACTCAAAGCGGCCCAAGTTGCTGAACAACGACGTGTACTCGTTCCACGTGTAAGTATGTGATTAGTGGTAATACATAAAATATTTATCCAATCATCAAAATTAACCACTACAGAATTGCAAAATAGTATCGAATGGATAACTCATAACTGTAATCCCTCGGAACCAATCTAATCATCCCAAATAATCGGACGGCGAATAATTGTGATCCCCACAAACTGTCACCTTATCGGTCACAATAATTATTAAAATCCTGATAAATCCTGAAAAAACCTCTCCAATTATCCACCGTCCGATTGACGATAAACGGCTTGGACCTCAAATCCTACAAGTTGTGTACGAATAAACAGGTGTGAGCAAATGTACCCAGTATTGTCCCAACTCCCATGCCCAGAACAGCCTTCCTTATATAGATCGGGAAACAAAGTCTCCTCCACAGTTCCGACACCAATGACGACGACGACGAAGCGGAGGAGAGCTCCGAGACGGCGTCGTTTCTCCATCACCACCACCGTCGTCTCCGACACCTCCGATCCTCCGATATTTGAACAGGCACATTCTCTTCTCAATTTCACATGCGAATTAGTCACTGTTCTGTAAAGCGAGGTCGTTCCTTTTCGCAGACCTAGCTGCATTTTTTGTTTCTAGCAATTGTTCAGCAATCTCGAGTGTTTGATTTCCTTTTTTCTTTTTCAATTCACCATTGTGATATCCGCAGCTGTGGTTTTATTGCTGAAGTGTTTGATTCAATGCATTTCATTGTGTCTCTGTTTTTGCTGTTGAAGTTGGGGTGTGATTTGATCGTGTTTGGATAGTTTGATGGTTTTTATTTTTCTTTATACTAGATTATCTAGGGTTTTTGGATGTCGTGTCGGGTGTTTCAGGGTTGTTGCTAGGCTTTTGAATGAGCCAATGATGAATGCTTTTTTTGTTGTTGCTGTTGTTGTTTTGAATTTGAGATTGTTAAATAGCTAACTGGCTAGTAATTCTTAAGCGATTTTATAGTTATCTGTTAGTTTTGTTCAAGGAGCTAAATAGGTTTTTTTTTTAGGTTTGGGATTGGGTTTATTGCCTTGTTAGTGGTGTGATTCGAGATTGGATTAATTGGAAAAGTTGAGCCTTATTGTATGTAGGAGCTCTGCATCAGTTGACAGATGCAATGCATGTCCACTGTTAGGAATAAGGGGAAAAAGTAATGTAATGGCTCATTTCAATCATGAGAAGAGGCTGATACATATCCAACTTAACTACAAGTTGAACTTTCAGACACTTGATATTACAGCTGCTTTGAGTTCATAATTGCGATCAAAGCGAAACTTTTCATACCAATACAGAGACATCATTTGTTGACCAATAAACTCTTCACTTTGCTCTGCAGCCATTATAGTATACGCATGTAAGGTGTCCTCTCTTTAGTTTGATAATCATTGTAGGAGTTGTCTCTCAAGTTGACACTTATGTATAATGTGAAAGGTAGCATTCTAGTTCATTTTCCCCCCAAATGACATGTCATCCTAAAGTCCATACATCCTTCGGATTTTAACTTAATATGTGAAATCTTTAACCATTTTCGTGGGATCGGTCTCTAAACAACCTACCAAAGGCAGAATTTCAGTTATTTAGTTCTTTACCCCCACTCCCAGAATATATTAAGATAGGTCCCCCTGTTATGTTATCAGGAGTCTCAGGACCTCGACAGAGTAAAGAATATGTAGAAAATCAGAAGATAATCATAGGAAAAACTCCTAAGATTAATAAAACTGATTCTACACAACAGATAGTGCTTACAATTAAGAGATTAATTATAGTACCCGACTTAGGCATAGATCTTCTAATAGGTATGGATGTTTTAGGCCTATTTAGAAAATTATGCATTACACCAGGTAGTATCTTTTATCTTACCCCTTGTAAGACAAAAGTACAGACCAAGAGATATTTTCAGACTAGAAAATTAGTTGGACCCCAAAATTTTACGCGAAAGCATGGTGATTATCATAGTTATTGCGCCTATAAAATTTTGGATCAACCTGAGAAAACTACAACAATTCCCTTAGACTTTCCGATAAGTTTTGAAGTTTATAGGACTGAAGTTGTAGGATTAGATCAAGTTCTTACAATTGAAGAACTCCTTCAGAGAACATATTCTGAAAACCCTTTATTCAAATGGGACATAGATAGAGAATATGCAGATATATTAGTCTTCCCAGAATATAAGACTCATAGGAAGATCATTAGATGTAAGCTTATGAAGTATTCCCTGGAAGATGAAAAAGACTTCAAAGTTCAATTAAAAGAACTCGAACAAATTGGATTAATTAGAAAATCTACCAGCCCTCATTCTAGCCCAGGATTTATGGTTAGGAATCATGGAGAAATGATGAGAGGAAAGGCAAGATTAGTAATTAATTACAAAGCACTCAATGCTATTACATTTATGGATGGTTATTACCTTCCTAACAAAGATGTGTTAATTCACAAGACAAAAGGAAAACGATACTTCTCTAAATTTGACTGCAAGTCAGGATTTTGGCAGATCAAGTTAAAAGTGGAAGCTATTCCTTTTACAGCCTTTACCCCTCAGGGACACTACGAATGGTTAGTTATGCCCATGGGACTTAAGAATGCCCCACAGATATTCCAGAGAAGGATGGATAAGGTATTCCAACCCTTTTATGAATTCTGTGTTGTATATGTAGATGATATCCTTATATTTTCAGACACCCTTAAAGAACATGAGGAACATCTCAGAATATTTGCCCATATAGCTTATAATCATGGGATTGTTTTATCACAGAAGAAAGCTAAGATTGAGCAAAATGAGATAGAATTCCTAGGAGTAATAATTGACTCTTACGGGATAAGACTACAAGATCATATACTGGAAAAAATAGATGCTTTTCCAGATGAGATTAAAGATAAGAAACAGTTACAGAGTTTCCTTGGTTGTATTAACTATGGAAATAAGTTTCTTAAGAATGGTGCTGAGCTTAGAAAGCCATTGCAAGCGCTTTTACAGAAAAGCGTCAGATTCATTTGGACTAAAGCCCATAGTGATAGGATTAGGAAAATAAAGCAAGCCTTTAAAAACCTTCCTAAACTTAAGCTTCCAAATGAGAAGATGAATTAGTGATATTTACTGACTCATCAGATAAGGCATGGGGAGCAGTTCTACTAAAAGAGTTAGGAGAAATTTGTTCTTATGCATCCGGAACGTTTAAGAATGCTGAGGTAAATTATGATATTAATCATAAGGAACTTCTTGCACTCAAAAACGCTTTAGAAAAATATACCCTATTCATCCTCGGGAAAAAGGTAAAGGTATATACAGATAATACACAGGTAACATAAATGAGTTGAACCTTTTGGTGGTTCTCTTTGGATGTATGGCTCTTGTTCTGGCATAAGTCCTGTGAACATTAGGCTCTAGAATTTGCGACTACAAATAAAGGAAGTGGTTTCCAGATAGCAGGACATAATATGTAGGCACTCTTAGTCTTAGGCTTTGCTTATTTGTCACCACTTAAGATCAGGTAAATATTTACTGGATAAGTTTAAAGGAAATATCTTGTATTATTGAACATTTGGTTTATGTAATTGCATCATCTAAAATTTCACCAATACTAAAAAGTGGTGAGCACCTTCTATCTTTTATTGCTGTAGCTTCTTCTTCTTGTATCCTCTGTTTAATTTTTGGTTGGCTGCAATTTTGCAAACAAACTGTTGTACTTGTTAGCATGCTTATGCAGCCCGAGACATTTTGAGATGATCCCTTTTATTCCATTTTCTAGCTAAAACTTATTACTTTTGATGATTATTGCTGCCCAAGGTGCTGCAGTTGTCATTAAATACCCAGAGGAAAGAAGTATAAGATTGTTATGATGACTTCAAAGGTTTCTTAATGTGGATTTCATGTAGTTTGTTGACTATTGATGTCCAAACCATGTTTATTAGCCAAACTTCACTAAAGCTAACTTGCATAATTGATTTGTTGTAGGGCTAAAATCGTATAGATTTTTCGTTGCAGACCGGAGTTAGGAAGATGAATCAGAAAAGAGGGTAAATGATGAAAGAAGCAATAGAAAGAAACTTTTCTGCTTATTTCAAGCACTAAGAAGACCAGTTGACTATTGAATAGTGTGTACAAACCTCTTATATATGTACATTCATCACATGTTTTAATTGCCAAACTCCCCTAAACCTAACTTTCATAATCGATTTTTTGAAGAACTATTCCAATAAATTTTTAATTGCAGGCTGGAGTCAGGAAGATGAAGCAGAAAAGCAGGAAAAAAAAAAAAACTTTTCTGCTTATTTGAAGTGCTAAGAAGACCAGCTTTGGATGGAACAACTTTTATCGCATGGCAAATTGTTGGCGAACAACTACATTGTTGGTAAGTGTAATTTCTCCTGTTATTAATTACACTAACTATCAAAACTACTGCTTTTATGTTTTTGCTTCTTTGTACCAATTCTAGCACTAGGAAATTCCTCATAGATTTATCATCCAAATTCCAAACAATTGCTTTTTATGTTTTTGGCTTTGCTTTTTTGTATCAATATACTAGGATTTTTTCCCAAAGGTTATCCAATGTCTCTTCGCAGTTTATGCCATCATGTACTTGAGGCAAAGGTTAGGGGGTTTAGGTTTGAGACCACTTAGTATACTCGTCGGTAGCTTAACAGTTTAAGCTTTTTGCTTGGAGTTTAACATTATATCAGGGCTAGGTTGGTTTTAGCCTAATGACCCATATGTGCTGTCTCCCTTCTTGGCCCGCGTGCAAGGTCTGGTGTGCTGTCCATCTTGGCACGTGAGTGGAGTGTAAAGAATGTGAAGTATGAGACCACTTGGTATACAAGTTGGGTCCTCTGCCAAATAGTTTAACCTTTTGGGTTGGAGTAAAGTTTAACATCAACCCATAGTAATTTATCTTGGAGTGCTTTCCTTGGATTACTATATAGATAAGCAATTAAATCATTAATTTCTTTTCTTATAAATTATCTTTCAATTAAGGTTGTTTTTAATTAATTAATAGAGTTACCTTTATCAGTAAGAACTAAAATTTATATCACAGGAGAGTGAGAATTAGCTTCTTGATAATTCAGTAGATTTTTTTATTATTCCGGAATGAAGAAACTAAGAAGATGCTAGCTACAGCCATGAGCTTTGTTTTCCTTACACATGTTAGTCTAGTGTGATAAGTTTATGAAATAGTAAAAGAGAAGGTGTTTGAAGACTAAAAGCTAGAACTTTAGGTGGCTTTTTTACCAGAATCTAGAACTTTAGGTGGCTTTCTGACCTGAAAATGACAAAGTACATGTTGCCATCACCCTAACAAAAGCAGTGCATCTATCTTTTCCATGAAATGACCAGAAAACTATCAAATTGTTATCCATCATCATCTTTTAGATATGTTGTGAGTCACATGACTGCATTTCAGCCTGTATACGTTTAGAGTTGTTCAGTAATATCCCTAGACTTTCTATCTTCTGAAGTTTCTGTCATTTTCCATCAACAGTTTATTAGTGATGGTGATTGCTATAAATTGTTTGGTTGTGAAAAGAGCATGACTATCGTCTCTATTATCTGTCATCATCCACATTGTTGAATCACAGTAGAATTGTAGTTGACTTTTCATCATTATTGGGAGAGGGATACGATTGTTCCAATTTTCTTTGTTATTGATTGATCCTTGAACTGATTAGGTTTTAGATTTGATTAAATTTTGTTTGTATGTAATTCATATTGCCCGATTGCTCTGGTTATATGCTTCTTTTTGTGGCTAAGTCAACCTTGCCCGTCAACTGAATCAATACTTTTTGTTTGGGAAGGCTAGTTAAGTGGTGTGCTTATCAGGTGAGGCTGGCATTTTAACAAGTCGTCTTTGTTTTATGAGTGTGACCATGGTAGGATTATTATATATACACACACACACACACACACACACACACGCATATTGAAGTTCAATTATAATATTGGTTCAGTTGGCCCTAGTCAAGTGGCAGAATAGTCATGGGAGGCCCGAGTTTTCAGAAATGCTGATGGGTCATTTCCAGCTTACCAGCAGTCTGTTGCGTGTTTGGTGGAGTGGATGCTTTTCAAATATGACTTCCTTGGGCCATGGATGATGCCCGTCAGGGATGTCCTCATAATACTCTTTGTTAGGAGTGCAGGTGAGTTCGGAATTTGCCATTTCCAAGCTCCTTGTGTACGATGAAAGTGACTGACTCAACAATATCATAGGCGTTCCTTTGGGGGCATTCGATAACAATATCATAGGCCTTTGCCATGAAACTGATAAGACGGATCCTATATTTATTTTGTTCACATGGTGTTTTCTTCTTTGACCATTACTTGCCAGGGGTTGATCATGATTGGCCCTGTTCTAGATTTTTGGACTCAACTGGGAACTCTATCTCAATGGATTCAGTTCGGTATTTGGTCAGGTTTCTGTAAAAACATCCAGTTTGATCATGTTTGGGTTAGGTCCAAACATGCATGTCGGTCCAACCTGTTCGGTCCATGACCAAAAAGTAGTCAGTCCATTCTGGTCCCGACGGATGCACACCCCTACTTGTTTCCTTTTGTTGGGAATTTCAATTAACCTAGCAAACAACTTGGTTTGAAAACCGGACCGGACAATATGGCTGGTTAGTTTGGTTTAGTTCATCGAGCTTGACTTGGTGAAAACTTATTTTCCATATAGGAGAAATTCACGTACTCTGAGGCTGTCGTTGATGATTCATTTATAGTTTTTATGGTTGTCCCTGAAAGATTTGGTCAGAAGTGAAATGGAGAGGTGTGAAATTTATGAGATTGGTGTATTGCAACACTAAATTATCATGAACGGCAATAAATTTAGCATTAAATTATTTTCCCTGAAAAATACTACTGTAGTTATGATGAGTTTATTAGGTCTGCCAATAACAAAATAAAATAAAATAATACTCGTACTTGGCATCAATATTAATTATAAGATCACTTATTTGGTTCAAAAAAAATAATTTATAAGATCACTTATTCTCACATGTTTGTGTCAATACTTTTCACACCATATTATTAATGTCACATAATTATCAAATTAAAAGTTAATAATAAAGTCAGTTTGGGATAAATTCATAAATATGTACATTCATTTTTATTATTATTATTATTTACTTAAATTTTTGGTCCATAATTGGGCCGCCCTAGTCTTAAAAGTAAAACCGTAAAGAAACAGTGTGAATTGGTAAGAAAATTACTTTGGTTACAGAAAAATGTAATAGTTTTACCATTTCAAGATTTGCAATTTTACAGTCCCTCAAATGGCCGAATTTAGTGGAGCAATAGTCTCCGCCCTCTGTCTGGATCAAATTACCGCGATGCCCTCCAAAGTCCCATCACTTTGAAGCCCGATATGACGGAAGTAAAAAGAACCCCCTGTGGCTGGGGAGCCATTTACGAATCCCAGCCAATCTGAACCGTCCAATCTCCCCATCCAACGCCTGTGATCAATCGCTCAAACGATTACCAGTGATTTTATCTTAAACCCTAGAATCGGATATACACACGCGTACTCACTGAGTCACTGTCTCTCTTCCTCCTCCTTCCTCTGCAACCGGAATCACGTGAACCTTCGTAAATCGCCGATCATCTCTCTCTTCTTTCTAGAGAGAGAAAATTAAAGAAAAATACCCATTTGATTCTTAGGCTCGATCTTGCTCTCGTGCTCTTCTCTCTCTCTCTCTCTCTCTCTCTCTCTCTCTCTCTCTCTGTTCTGGGATTAATTTGTGTTTCTTATCATACACGTGTCAAAGATGGCGTCTTTTTGTTTCTGCTTTAGTACTTTTATCTGGGTCTGAGTTTCTGAGTCGCGACCTCTTCTTGCACCCACAGATTCAGTGTCCAAGATCGAGTGAAAATGATTGATTCTTGGTTCTTTTCGCCTAAATTTCTGTTTGATTTTGATTTTGGAACAGTTTTGCGCTCGATGATCTGAGTCGGGCGGTTCCGAGTCGGTGTTGAGTCAACTCGGATTTTGACTCGCAGATCAGTGAGTCGGCTGGGAAGGAGATCGACGGTCAGGCTGGGCCTGATCGGAACCGTACGGAGATGCCGTCTGTTGAGAAGAGACGGACGACTAGGGGGTTTGGGGTCGGGAAGGGTGCGGATGGGGCCAGGGCGCTCAGGTCCGGCAGGCGGCTGTGGCCAGATTCTGGTGCCGGGAAAGAAAGCAGAAGTGGAAGCTATGGGGAAGACTGGTATGATACTCTAGCCAATGGGGGCAGTGGTGATGCGTGCAAGAAAGATGGGTTGGTCCCTAGTATTAAGTCCATCGAAGGTGTTGTTTTCACGGGAATTGATAATCATGGAGCTGAGGTGCCTGAGACTATGAATTCTTCAGAGGAGCCTGATGACCAGGGTGCAGTGGATAGAAGGTGGGGGCTTGTGTACACCAGAAAGAAGACAAACAAAAGGTACGGGCGTCAGTTCACTCGTAGGCAAAAAAAGAGGAAGAATAATTCTGGAAGTTTGGTGTTGGTAGTTGACTCTGGAGATAATATGCTAGATTTCACTGGGCAAGTTGTTGCTATGGATGGCTTTGCGCTTGGCCCGGTACTTGCTGTTCTGCACAAGTCTTCTTCTATGATGGGTTGTTTCGCTTGTATATTGAATCTGGTTCTAAGATACATGAAGAAGGCTAGGGTGAGGTTATCAGAACTTTCTGCATTCTTGTCTACTGAGCCCATTGGTTCTGTATACTCATCCCATGGCATCCGATTTATGCAGGTTAGCAAAGTTCTTGCTTGGTCAGCTGCAGTCTTAAATTCTTGTCTCAAATCCGTAAGAGGGTATAGGAAGACTACCTTAGAAAATGAACCAATTCTGTATTTGATCATGGCTTTCAGATTGTCTACTTCTTTTAAGCTTATACCTGTAGAATCTTAGTACACATGGATTCATATGTTCTTTTACTACATGTTTTTATCCACATGGAATTAAGAGTAGGGAGAAAGAATTTGACTGTGATCTGAATGCCCTACCCTTTTTTATTGTTCAGCCAATGAAACCACTGTTAATAACTGAGTTCTTTTTCAGGATCTTCCTTCTACCCCTACCTCTGGGATTTGCAAGATCTATCAGACCAGTCAGCTTATACCAATGTTTACTGTGGATTTTTCTGCAATTCATGGGTGTTTTATGTATATGCATTTAAGCATGCTTCTTCAAAATCAGCGCCTGTCCTTTTCCCTTCTAAAGATGTATAATGATGTGGAGCCCTCTTCACGCCTCCCTTCTGAGCACAGAATCATTTCTGAAGCTGGTCATCTTGTGAACAGAGCAGTCTTTCATCCATCTGTCCGAGATTCCGAGTTAGCTGGTTGCAGTGCACAATATAGTGGTGGCCTTAACTTGGGCAGTTATCAGAAGAAGCGAAGTTCGATCCCTAGGAAGTCTAGGACCCCCTGTCCTATTTACAATGTGCTTCTCCCTTTTGCTGATAAGACTATCCCTATGCCTGGAGTACTTGAGGTTTCAGATAAGACTATCCCAGTGCTTGGAGTACGTGAGGTTTCAGGTAAGACTATCCCTGTGCCTGGAGTACGTGAGGTTTCAGATTATGGAGACAGCAATGTTGATACTTTTCTCAGACCAGATTCTTACATCAGATTGTATAGTAATGAGGTAGCGAGAGCTTTGTCAAAGAGGACAAATTATGACATAGATTCTGATGATGAAGAATGGTTAGATAAGTTCAACATTGGACTTGTTGGAGAGGATAGGAGGGCTGAGTATATTTCAGTGGACAGGTTTGAGTCAATGGTTGATGAATTTGAGAAGGCTCTCTTTCGTAGTCCGGATGATAAATTTGACGAGAATGCAGCTATTAATCATTGTCTGGGTCTGGATCTGGGTGAAAGAAAAGCTGTGGAAAAGGTATGTGAATATTGGAAGAAAAAACGTGAGCTAAAACGATCAGCACTGCTTAGAGTTTTCCAGGTAATAACAGCCGTTATGCTTCAGATTTCTTGTTGAGTATTAAAAATATGTTATTCTCTCGCATTTTTACCCTCGAGTCGTAGAAAGTCTGTGTTCTTATACCTTTCAATCTGAATGCCATCTTTTTTTTTCTTTTTTTTTTTTTTTTGGTGCATGAAGCTCTTTCCCACAATGCTTTTAATTCTTAGTTCATTGATCAATGAGCTTATCATTCTTTTAATACGAAATGATGTTATGAGGAAATTGTTGTGTGCTCTTGCCCATTTAGTTTTTGGAATGAACGCTATTTACTAGGCTGTATGTAATGAAAATATACAAGTACAGTGATATGGAGAAACAGTTTGCAATCATTCTAGTAATAGGCTAAGCTTAGTTTCTGGCACTGTATCATCTGGAATTATAGTTTCACAACTTGAACTAAGAAGCTAAATGTTTCAGTAATTTCGGAAGAAGGCCTTGAAAGTATGTGTCTCACTATTACATAAGGTGTGGGTATGGGCTGTACCTTCAAGAATGTTTTGTGATTCACAGTCTGGTATAAGAATTGTCATATGACCTGCCATAATGTGTGCCATCTTTTGATGTCTTAAGGATCCACCTCTCTTGTCAAATTTTTTATAGGTCTCTTCGTATGGCCATGTAGCTTCATGTTCTGTTATATTACTATTTTGTGGTGTGTTATCTGATCTGTGTAATTTTCTTTCCGCACAGCTTCAACAAAAGAGTGCTTCACGTGTCCTACGCAAGAGAAGATCATCTAAACGACAGCCAACCCAATCTGGAAGAGGAAAGCAACCAAGTGTCCTGCATGGTAAATGTCAAAGCATTTTTTACTTCAATGATGAATTGAAAAAATAATAATGTTATTTTATGTACGGTAAATCTATTTCTCTAATGAGGTATATGCATGTGTCTTTCAATGAGCAGAGTCTGACCATTTTGATATTGTTATGGTCTGTTTGACCATTGATATGAACTTGTATGAATGTGCAGCAATAGCTGAACAAGATGCCTTGCAAGAAGTTGAAAAGACCAAAGCCCATCTCAAGAAGTGCCAAGAAGAAGCTGTTGCCCGTCGTCAAAGGGCTCAGTCCCTCGCTGAGAGTGCAGATTTGGCAGTTTACAAAGCTGCAATGGCTGTTCAAGTTGCTGAAGCAGCTGAATTTGTCGGATCAACTAGTATCAGTTGCGATAAGATTCTTGATAAATGCGATAAAGATTCTTGATAAATGCTGATCTGATTCAACTCTTGTGGCCGGCGGCCGCCTGGTATGAGTTACCACTAGGCAGGGCTGTTTTGAGGAATGAAAAGAAATGTTTGTAAGTTTGTATAGATTCTGACTGATGTACATTGTGTATCACTTTAACCATGTACTCCTTGGAGGGTAAAAAAGAAATGGGAGAGAATGAAAATACAGGACTTTTGATTGTTGCATGTGCACCAACCATTTGGCTCTTCATGTCATGGGGTTTAAAGACTACAGATTCATTCACAAAAATGGTCATGTTAGGTGCAAAACTCACCCACAACTGTCTCCTCCTATGTTGTTACTTTTCAAAATCAGATTGGGACAAACCAATTGCTCCATTGATTGTTGTAACATTGGAGCCACTGTTGTGTTTTTGGCTATATTTACCAAACTCTGTCCTTTTTTAAAGCTGAAATTATTTCAACTATCTTAAAGAAATTGAATTGAGTTAACCTATTGTTTGGCACTTCTCTTGGACTCTTCCTAGAGAAATGTTCAACGAAATTCTATTAAATTTGGAATGGAAAATGGTTTTCTGAAAAAACAAAACGTTGACTCTAGTTTGATGCAGGCGTTTTAATCTTTCAAATGAATTCGATACGAATGATCACATACTAAAGAGACAAGAACTTTGCTACATCTGGAGTATATAAATACTAAAGAGACAAAAAGAACTTTGCTACATATGGTGTATATAAGAGAAAACACAAAATTAACTAACTTGCAATTTTTATTTTTTTAATTATGATTGATGTCAAAATAGAGCTCATGACTACTCTGATTTTGTATTAGAAGATCAGAGACCTTCACATCATTTCTCACCTGAGAATGGCTTTACTGTTCTCAGTTCATCTCATATCTGGAAATTCATGTATGATTTCTTAAATGTTCTAAGAGTAGATGTATTTGGAGAATAAGCTCAATGTTTCATTTTCACAACTACAGCTTATCAGACTTAGCATCTGTCACAGTACAACCAACAGCCCAATTTCAGTCATATTTATGCTAAACAACTATTGGATTCAAGATAGGTTCTGGTTCTTCCTCTATTTGTAATAACATTAGAATTAACAAGACATATCACAGTACAACCAACAGCCCAATTTCAGTCATATTCATACTAAACAACCATTGGATTCAAGATAGGTTCTGGTTTTTCCTCTATTTGTAATAACATTAGAATTAACAAGACATAAATAAACTACTATCTTTTACTGGATTCTTAGTCGATGAAAGGACAAGTTCATACAGCATTGCACGATCCCTCTTGTTGCCTACCGCTCCTCCTGCTTGACGGGTTCATTCGCAATGTCCTGAATCCCTTTCTTGCTCTCAATCAAACTGATCTTCTTAGTACTGTAATCGAGTTTGTCCAAGTCCTCTACGATCCCCATGTACCCGTAAAGAACCAGCTCCTCCACCTTCTCTCCCTGTTCTCCTCCTGATCCTCTGTTGCCAGTTTTGCTAGCTCGGGAGGAGATGTGCTCAAAATCTACTCTACCATGTTTGTTATCAGCAAAGTATTTGTGGAGCCTCTCTGCATTTTCCAGGCCGGTGAAAGTCCCCAAGAATTTCACCACCATGATACTTTCATCTCCAGGCTTCCCTTGGCACACCTTGATTTTCCCCCCAACAAAACCTTTACCTGTGGTTAAATTGAGAGCAAGTACAGAATATAAGAACAAATAACATGAGTGGAACGAGTTAATCTTCTCAAGATATGCCTTTTGCCAACTCAGATTAAATTTAGATAGATAGTATCAAACACCAACCTCGCAGAAAAGCCTCAAGCCCTTCAGCACTTGAGACCTTCTGTTCTTCGGGATTCCTGTTTAATAGAGAAAACTTATGAATAATAACAAGAGGAGGCCAAAGAATTAGATCCTCCTTCTGGGCCAGAGCTTCTGCATCCGGCAAGACTTCGGGAACCCATGTTATTGTCTCAGGGGCTACATCACTATTCCACCCCAACAGAACACAAATTGCTTTGAAAAGACCCAAGTGTTGTACTCTCAGCCCAACCTTGTGAGACATGAAGGCATGAGTTCCCAGGCGTTGAGTATCCATGAACTCCTTTGAGAAGCTGTAAGAGCACAAACCCGTAAAACACATGGTGTAAATGCATAATACATAAAACTGCAAAAAGACAGAAAACAGTTGCAGTACTACCAATTAATAAAGACAAGCAGGAAAACAACATGAACTGATACTCTACATTTCAAAATACAAAAACTAGTACAATGATTTATCTTGAAATCAGAAACTATATGGATGTCTAAACAATTAGATATAAAATATGTATAAGATGTAATGATTACTTGCTTCTTGGAAAACAGAGAATTGGAGGCAATCAAGATTTTACCACACTTTAAGCACAATCCAGAAGAAAAGGTTCATTACCTAAGTCTCTGATTGGCAAAACGAAATCATACACCCTTATTTGCATCTCCATGTACACCCTTATTTGAACTCAACAACTTTTGATCTACCATTCAGATTGGTTTCTTTCCAATTATTTAGTGCACTATAAGTAAACAAATTCACCATTTTTTACCTATGAGCAACTCTAACAACCCATAATGATAGGTTCACCGCAATCAACTGTCTCCAATACGGGAACATATGTATGGTCATAACAACTGAACAAGTAGTCTAAAGTTATATGAACAATTTACGGTACCAAAAACATCAAGCATGCCTCTTATATTAGCTTTGCAGTATCAAAGTCAAATATAACCCACAATGTAAAATTCACCAAAAGGTTCTTGCCCTGCTTCATGGATACTAGATCAAGATCATGGATAGTGTTAATCAAACTATTGGTTTCCCAAAACAACACATGCAGCCATTAAAAAATGAAGGAAAAAAAAAAGATCATTTAGTTTTGTGGATACTCACTCAATTCAAGTTGTGTGAGTAAGACTATGCAACTCTAGACAACAAATCTTCTATGTTAGAGGATACTCACATTAACTGCGGCTTTAAGATTAAGAATATGCAATGGTGAATGCAAATACAAATATATTTGGCCCACATTTAGAAAGAACCTCACAGAGAAGAAAACAGACCTTCTGCCGCACACGATGCAGAACAAACTACCAGCTTTTCCTTGCTCCAAGTATCTTCTTCGAACACCCGGGTTCATATTCAACTTTTTTGAGTACTTTAAGAAGGCTTCATGTACCAATTTTGTAAACTCCTCCGATTCCTCTGATAGTTCAGATATTGCAGCATTCTCCCAATCTTCTGATGGCTCATCATCATTCCCTTGTTCATCATCATGATAGTCATCATTTCTCTTCAAAAATTTGTGCTGCTTCTGGTAAACACCTTTTCTATTGAAATTGTTTGAGTTGTACCAGTTATAAGACACAGGTCTTGAATGACCCTTCGCATATCTATTCACATTACCATGTTTATAAGATCTGACAGAATACCTTCTTGTATGTTCTGAAGAGAATCTAGATGGCAGAATATTGTCAGATGCATACTCTATATGATGGTGGTGGTGCTCGCGATATGTCCTTTCTGCCTCTCCATAATCATCATAATCAAATCCCACGGGCCTAGAAGGATATATTTGTCTCATATCTTCATTAGCCCAGTCTTCATCACAATAACGCAAATCCTCATACTCTCTCTGTGCATTCCTTTTGCTCAACATAATACTTCTAGAATCATGCCTTATTATGTCATCTTCCATTCTATACTTTCTTTTGAGCATCCTATCAGCTGGTTCATATATCCCAAGCTCCTCCTCCTCCATTCTATATGTTCTTACTGCACGCCTATGCATTTCTGGTTCATATCTAGACATGGATGAAATTTCCAAATGTCTTTCTTTCTGATTCCCTGAATCAGCATCTCTTCCAAAACCTTGATCTGGTCTCATGTATGAAATTTGCTGATCGCGCGGTATATCCATTTGTAACATTTCATGATCTCTTGGTACTCTCCTACTGTACTCCATATGAGTACTTCCAGAACCCATATACTCATCTCTTTGTTTTGACCCATTTGACATTCTGGTCATATCCAGGTAGTCTGGTGCTGTTGGTTTCTGTGAAGGATGGTCCCATATACTGGTCTTTCTTAGATTTCCAAACGAATCCTCAGCAATTTCACCCCTTTCAAGAACAGAATTCATAATAATTGATCTTGAAACATCTCTATGATCATAATCCAGAAGTGTCTGATCATAGTCTAGTTGAGCACGTGAAGGTATTGTTCTGTGGATCGTACCAGGACGATATTCATGATCATCATTTGTTATTCCCCGTGATTTGGAGTAAAAGTAATCTTCACGCTCCACTCTGGTCGGACTAAATTCACCCCGCTGATAAACTACCATGTTCCGCTGCCTAACTTCAGGATCTATACCAGAATCTATATGTGATCTTTGGCCATATGCATCATAACCAACTGGTTCTCTAATTTTTCTACTTGAAAAATCCTGTGAATGCCACAAAGTACCATCTCGATAAGTATCCATAACTTCACCCCTAGAAATTCCTGAAGAGTTTTCAAAATCCTTGAACTGAGAGGCACTTGCAAAATCCTTGGAGTAAGATGCCGGCATCTTGTTGTAAGAATCATCTCTGGAATGAATCATGGGTTTATCTGCTTTATAGGGTTCCATTGCTGGTATCTTATCCCTAGGCATGGAATCCATATATCGAAGTTTTTCATGCTCAAATCGACCCATCTCAGTAGTCCTTGACGCATACGGGAAATGCCCAGCAGTTTCTCCATAATTTGAGGTGGGACCCAATTCAGGAGGCAACCTATGCAATTCTCGTACTGCCTCGTCTTCAATGGGCATATTTTTCTGAGCTACCAATCCATGCCCATCAATACCAGCAACCCTGTTATCGCTAAAATCCTTTTCTTTACTTATTCTAGCAGCACCATGATCATACTTGTACACCTGCTTCAACCTTGTGTTGTCATTAGAATCGTAATCAATGTCCCCGGAATGATCATACTTCCTATGCACAATCTCCTCGTCAAAGTGGGGCCTTTTCTTCACCTGATCGAAAGGAGGCGACTGAGAACGAGCCTTGTCAGTCCTGCCTCCTCCGCCTCCACCCATATGCAACCCGTACTCCGCCCTCCTCTCAGTTGAATCACTCCTCTTGTCCCGAACCAAAACCCGCTGCGACCCATCCACTCCTCTCTGAGGACTCAAACTCCTCCTAGTCCCCGCCTGCGGAGACGGATCCCCAGAATGAACATTGCGGCGCGACAGCTGAAACTGGTCAGTACCCAATTCATATCTATGTTTCCTGGAATTTTCTCTAGGATTTGGAGAAACAGCCACAAATTCATCATGCCTTCTAGATTGCATCTTCTTCTAGATTGATCTCTCTCTATCTCTACCTATCTATTTGATCTGTGAATCGATAAATTTACATACCCAGTGAAGTGGTCGTCACCACCTTCGTGACCAAACTAGGTCATTTCACGATTCAATGGATTCAGACAAACAAAATCCAGAAATTACGGCTGACAAATTCGATAGATTTCCAAACCTGTCAATGAGAAGATCGAGAGGCTATAGTGGATCGATCTCTTCCTTCCAAGCAAAGCAAAATCATCCAGACTCTCTTTGTCTCGCCGATCCAAAAAGTTCTCAATGAATTTTCATGAACTGTAACACAAATTTCACCAGATCCTCAGGTACCTAGATAGTTCGATACTGAGGATTTGAAGAGAGAGTTTATGTTTCGATTTCAGCTTCGTCTTCTTGGTAGAGTAGTGAACTGTGAAGAGAGCTTTTTTTTTTTTTCGGTTTTGTGAATTGCGACTTTTCGAGCTTTTCATGTATGTGAATGCGATTCGTTTCCACCGAAGGACTCGTGAAATCTTAACCGTTCATTTTTTATATTTTGACTCAGATTTATCTTGACCGTTAAGACTCGTAAACTTTTTATCCAATTCTTATTTTCTTACAAATAAATGAAAATTGCTAATATAAGAACTTCAGCTATCTTGTCTTGCAATTTCTTCCTTTTTAGGATAAAGTTCACATTATTGTCTTTATTCTTTAATTAAGAAATAATCTATCCATATTATAATTCATATTAAAACCTTAATTTTATCATATTTTTCATTTTATCAAATCTAAAATATTGTAAGTAACAGTAAAAATAATTTCTTCTTTTTTTTAATAGAAACATATTACGTTACATATATAATATTGCTCCTAATATGACTCGGACACAATGAGATCATTTACATAAAATCTAAGTTTTTAACCCCTCAGCTCGTAAAGTTTTGGCGAAAATGATAATCAAAATTTTAATCTACGTAAAAAAACATATATAGTAGGATTTACGCAACTAACGACAAATTTATAAATGACACGTGATTTGTTGCTAATTAACAACATTGTGATTTTAGTTTATGGCGTGGATGCGTGAGATCATATAGCTCATCTTTCCATTATTGCTCACATTTCCTTCATATTTGCACGCTAGCAAAAAAATTTCACCTAATTTTATGCAATCTTAGAGAAGGTCTTTCAACACATTGAACTCTAACTTTTTCGTAATATTGAAGGTCGTCTTAAGTCAAATTTACTCAACTATGTCTCATTCAAATCGTCGGTGCTTGAGTCATCTCTATCCTTTAAGAAAAAAAATACACTTTCCTTTCTATGTTTTTCATTTCTTTTGATTTTCTAAAAAAAATGTTCTTATAACAATTTTATGAACAAAGTATATTATGATCTTTTTGATGTTAGAGTTAATAGAATTGGGACAAATCGAGTATGGATAAGTTTAGATGGTCATTCGATTTGAATTCTTTTATAAGCGACAACTTATAGAGGTTATTTGTAACATGTTATCAGGTCATTGGATAAATGATAGATTTATAGAGGTTATTTGCAACTTTCTTTAAACAAAATGTTCAAAATGAATCTCGCTTTTCAACTAATGTGGAATATTTATACTGTTAGAATTAAAATATGATATGACAACATGCTAATAGTTGAAAATGATGTTACAATTATGTAATCTTTTTTTAATCCATAAAAAAAGTGACTAAATTTGAAAATGTGTCATTGAAAACTACGGTGAGGGGTTGTAGGAGGAGACATTGAGGTGGAGACCTTTGGAGAAGATCTTACTCTTCGGTAAAATGATTAAATAGTTACAAGAGAGTTTGGATGAGCCATCTTGTAGATTTATTGATGTCGATCAAATCTTGACCAAGCATGGATGACGATTGTTAGATTATTAAACAAATATTAAGTCTTCAACTATCCGTTTAAATTTTTAGTTGAATTGATTCTTTACATGATATCAGAGCATTGGTGACAAGAGATCTCGAATTCGAGTCCACCGCCACCCATATTAAATTTCAACACAAGACGAGGGATGGACTTGTGCATGAGCACGTATATTAGGCCATCAACTATCATCAAGAGATGGACTTGAGTATCTAAAAATAGTTTTCATACTTAATCAAAATAGATTTTAGAGGTCGAGATCAATTTTTTTTCTATATGTTTTGTTATGACTTTCGAAGTCATTTCTTACTGACTACAAGCGAGTGATCATGTAAACTCTGTTGCATATATAATTTTACGATGACCAAATAATATTTGAATTTTTTTATTAATCACAGGTAATATTTGTATCGACTTTGATTCAAAAAATACTTTAGAGATTAAAAGGAAAAAAAAATCATACAAAAATAAAAAAGTCAGACGACTCGGATGCGATGACTCACAAAAGCACCGTCGTCTCGTGGCCCATATTGGTTCAAATAGTCGCAAAAAGAAACTTCCTTTGCTCGTTCCCAACGGACCCAACAACAACAACAGCGTTCAATTTTCGATCCCCCCTCTCTCTCTCTCCCCTCTCGACAGTGAAAGTAAAAAGAACCTATCATTCCGGTTCATGAGTTTCATATCATTTCCCCTTTAAGGCCAGCCTCATTTTCCTCTAATTCTTTTTATTCTCTTGCCTTTTTCTGTGCACCCAACATCTGGGTTGTCTTCAGTTTCATGTAATTTTGTGTTAATTGTACTTTTGTAATCTCATTTAATGTATTCTGATTTCTGGGTTTTGTTTTTCTCTTACAGAAGCTGAGTCTTTGAGTTGGAGTCCTCTGGGGTTCTTTTGTTTTGTTGAAAAATGCATAGTTCTGATCAGGATATCCAAGATCAGAGGTAAGTGCCATATGGGTATTTGAATTTTTTTTGTTTTGGGGCTGTGAGCTAGGGTTCATGATGTTTCAAGCAGGTTTGACTTTGACTTGTGGCTTGGGTTATCTGTTATTGTTAGTTTGTGTCAATTGTGTATGTGTTCATAGATTCTGTGGAGTGTTTGGGAGCTGGATTTTATTGCTTAGCCTTTTTTGGGGATTTCCATATAATTGAAGAACAGTGTAAGTTAGTTAATGATCTGATGCGCTATATCCGTCCCGAAGCTGACAGAAACTGTTTATCGTAGTCATCCAGCAGTATTTTCCAATCGTTCCCTCTCCTTAAGTCTAAATCGATACGATAAG
>JAYMTE010000287.1:0-20175 GCA_036897545.1 Pelargonium fulgidum
TAAGGTACAAACTGTCATTTGAAATCTCATGCTCTAAGCATGTTTTGAATGACATTGGATTTCATTCAAATCAAAATCCAAATTCTTGGAGTTTTCAAACATCTTATTTGGCTCAAATCCAGCATTTCAAATCAAATCATGGTATCCAAACACACCATTAATGTCTAGTGTCATTGTGGGCACACCAACATTTTTGAAGTAAAGTTAAAACTGCATAGCAAAGCCCTCTGTAATGTACAAATTCAATGGTTTCAATCATAGGGTTCAAAGATTGAAAACCTACAAATTGTATGATCCTTAGGCAGCAACAGTAGGGTTGCAGTTCTTGCCAAACTGTTATTTACACAAAATGTTGAAACCTTACAAACCAGCAAGTGCAAAAAAAATGAATCCTCCTGTCATCAAATATAACAAATTGATCTCTCTCCCCTCACCGAACTCTGGATGCACATTGCATATTGCGATTAGTTCAGTCTGTTTCTACTCTCGAGGAATCAAAACAATTGTGCAGCGAAAATGATGCTACCGGAGAAAGACTGAGCTTCCCAGAGCATCACACGCAAGACTGTCTTCTTGCTAAGTGGAAATGCTTCACCAGTCCATTGGCCATTAGGTCTCTGCAGGTAATAAGTCGGGTCTGCAGATATCTCCACGACAAAGTGGACATACCCTGTGCACAATTGGTATATAGAGTTAGTGATTTGTCTTAGCATCAATAGCACAAAAATAACGCTACATGAAAGTCTCACCAACGATAAATATTAACGATGTGTATGAACTGAAAACGTAAAACTGTATATTCATGATTGGCAGGTTATCTGATCCGGCCAATAATTTTTTTTTTATAGAACAAAAAAGGGACTCGGTACAATGTTATATCACTTGAGAGGTGATTGACTTAACGGTGATTTCAACAACAATTTAGTTTCCTTTCAGGACAAGACTCGGGAAGAGCTACACCTCTGCAACATTCTCCAATAATATGACCAACTCTAGCTTAAATGCAATCTCAAGTTTAGCAACTGCTCTCTTTTATGCAACCTAAAATAGCTTTGCTGAGTTCCAGTGGCACTCAACATATGCATTTATATTCATACTACACACATGCAAACGAGAAAACACACACACGCAGAAAGGGCATCTGTGATATCAGCAAATACACCCAGTACCTGTGAATCTCCTTGAGCCACTTGTCTACACATGTTCTGTGAAATTCATGATGACAAGGCAATGTCCGCATACTGTCTCCTTCCTCGTACTCCACAAGGCAGATATAGCATCTATCAAAATAAAGAATCAGCAATGAAAACATAAATAAGACCCATTTGGCATCTGAGCTGGGTTAATTTGAAATATGGAGACTTATAAAGAAAACGTTGAACACGCGCACACAAAAAAAAAATTATGAAAGTTGAAATAGTCATTACTTATTAGGCATCTCACTATTATTAGGCATCTCACTAGATTATTCTAATCATAGGTAGATATACTCAGAGCGGATATTAGCAAAAAAAAAATTTAAAAATAATGCCAACGGCAAAGCAAATAAGTACTCACTGTGCAGCCTCTTCATTATGATGTTTCTGCAACTTGGTGTATAATTTCACAGGTAAAGAGTCCACAACCTCATTAGGAGCAGGGACAGATCCAATGGAAGAGGCAGAAGGCCGGGAGGACAAAACCACAGATTGCTGATGAATTTCATCCAGAACCTAATTAAAATAAGTCAAGAAGATTCAACATATATAAAAAAAATACAAAACTGAAACACCTGAAATCATAGAAGCCAGAAGGTAATTATATTAAAATGACCTCAAACAAAGCTTCAGCTAACATAACAATTCTGGATATGCTAGCCCTGGCACTTGTGTCATCATTTGAATTGGCATCACGGTTGGCTGTGCGGCATGTGCAACGACCTGTTCTATGTTGACCAGATATAATGCAAGACCTCTCATGTCCTGAGAGATTCTCAAAACGACTTCCTAACCGTTGTAGGGCGCGTACCTAGAGAATTATGTAATCACATTACCAGCATGTCTTAAAAAAGGCATTGTAAATGAAGGGAAGAAGATGTTTCTAATGGATTCCAAGTAGTAATTGGTGTTACACTCAACGGCTCAAAGAATCAGAGTGAGATTAATTTGGGACAAGGGCACGCTACAATGCAAGATGGATCATAAGTGGGTACAAGGAAAATCCAGGTTACTCACAGGATTTCAGGTGGTGCTGATGTTATAAAGTTGAACCCCAAGTTGCATTAACATTTAGCAGTCAATATAAATATAGGCCCATAACATATATAGTGATTCAATTATTAGGAGTATATATACTAACCTGAGATCTTATTCTTCTTCTCCGTTCAAGAAAATTTGACCTATGTTCCAACAGATCATAATATCTGCCTTCTCTTGCACGTGAAGTTGCCGCTTCATAATCTTGGATACCAAACATAGAGTTAGAAATACTAGAAGGAGAATAAGCGGATCTCGTAGGTGAAATTCCAGCATTACTTTCAAATGCTGGTGCCTCTCCCCCAACACCCCAAGTCTGTCTTCCATAACCCTGACTAGCATCTCTTACTTCTCGATCTTGTTGTAAAGGACAAAATGTCAAATCAGAGGATGATGATCGACGAAGAACTCTGTCACGAAGTCTTCCAACACTCAAAGTTCTGCTAAAACGAACATTACGATCGATGGGTTCTCTAGCTCCAGTGCGTCTATCATAAATCCTAGTATCAATGTTCTCTACTGCAGATTGAGTCCCAGGAGAACTTAAATTGGCATTGGCCCCCATTCCAGTGCTATCGCCATTTCTGGTCACACCATAGACAGAAGAAGCTGTCTGATTGTCTCGCAAATTGTCGGAAGATCCGGATGCCAGAGTACTTAACTGAAAATAAGTTGAGGTGTCTTCATAACGCTGTGAGGATGTCCTATCAGTAAGAGGTCCAGGAAGCAAGTTATTAGGTCGTTGGGTTTCATATCTACTAAGCACACTACTGTTACTCCTTGCACATTGATGGTCTTCTTCATTGTTCAATATATCAATACTTGGAGAAGAAACGGCATAAGCCCTTGATGACCCTAAACTGGTTGCTCTGCTTAGTCTGAAGCTTAAATTACCAGGAATGACATTAAAACGAGAGAGGAAGCGGCTTGAAGGGTTCAAGGATTGAGTAGAAGAAGCACGGTCAGAGGTACTATCAGTTCTGGAGACTGAACCATTACTACATGGCATCACATCAGACTGTTCAATTTTGTCCTTTCTGTAACAATTGATTTTCACCTGATTATTTTCTGTTTCAGTATGGTTTGTGCAGGGAGTCTCATCACCTGTTTGTTTATCCTGAATGAACACAAAGCATGAGTGACATCTAACAGAAACAGTTTCCAATGAATAGAATAGAATTTGTTGGTTGATTTTAGAAAATATAGCTTAAATAGTAAGTATCACTTCAAATACATACTGTGCTAAACCAATCACAATGAAAATTATAATCTAACTTCATACATGTGTGGATTCTGAACAGACAAAGACACAACAACAACAAAGTCATTTCCAAAACAATGTCGGGGTTAAACTCATAGATGATCCCTCAACAATCCACTCATATCAAGTTTGATCCGCCAAGTATTTATAAAATCACCAATAACATATCAACTACTTGATTTCACAAACATTGCCCAAAACCTCAAATTTTGTCCCCGTTAAGGGCTAAAAGATTTTTTTTTTTTTTTTTTTTTTTGGTCTTCACACCATTTTTAGATATTGTTTGTCTCCTACCAAAATAATGATATCTGCAAAAAATTTACTTAAATGAGTTGGAAAAATCAAAATCAAAATGTGGAGCATATATGGGTCAAATCTGAGATTTGGGGCAATGATGATGGAGTTGATTAATTGAGATATGGGTGCATAGCTAGGGTTTCAATAATGAATTCAACCCATTTAAAATAATGGTAAACACAGTCATCAGTCTATAACTGCAAAAAAATGTTTAAAATAGCTGTAAAAGCTAGAAAGAGAAATCTGTCTACCAGGGTATTCATTTATGTCATAATAGTGAGTAAGGTTGTATCAACAACCATAGCATTAGTTAATGGTAGAAGTAACGTGCAAGAAGACTAGAGAGAGATTGGCTGCCCTGCCGTTGCTAGTGACTATCTGCTGTCTTCCTTATGAGTTTCGGAGACAAAACGATCCTAACTTAATAAAGTACCAAGTACATAATAACAACAACAAAAAGCTAGAATAGAGTAATGAGGCACTTTTTGAGTCATGAGTTCAGTTGTCACCAGTTAAAGAGGGTCTTTAAAGCTACAAAATTTGAATACCAACTCCAGCTAAGAGTATTAATGGTTACTGACCAGAGCCAGAACCCAAATAGCATCATATCAATATCATCAGTGCAATTTATTTTGAAAAACGTTCCATTTCGGTCCCCCAACTATGCTATTTTGATTCGAATTTGTCAAATCCTTTCCAATGCCGTCATATATGGCTAATTTCTACACAAGTTTTGTTGAGGTGACATTAAGTAAGCTAAATTTAATCAGTTTGAGGGGGCCAATTCGAAACAAAATAAAACAGGAACCGAATTGGAACAAAATCAAATTGGTATCAGTTCAGAACAAAATGAATGGTTGGAAAACCAAAATGTAATATTTTCAATTTATTTTCTGCGTCCTGCATTAGTACTATTTAGTAGCTTCTTCTGAGTTTTAGCTTTCCCAAAATCTAAGGCAGTAAATTATTTCACTTCTAATCTATGCAACATGTAATTAACTCTTCATCTTCAAAAAAAAAAAAAATAAAAAAAAATAAATTTTTTTTCTCATTGTTCCCAATTTTGAAATGCCATAATGAGATTCAAATTTGAATGAATAATACAGAAACAGTAACAAAACCATTGAACGGTAAACAAAAACACCAAATGCAATAAAGGAGAGACACAGAGATACATACATGGTGGTGATGACGATGATTGAGAGATCGATGAGATCCAGAAGGCGAAGAAGTAGCAAGACGAAGACAAGAGGAGTGAAAAAAGCTGTTTGCTTTAGATCGAGCTTTTTGAGCGCTCGTCGTCTTGCCATTACCGGTCCTTGAAGACGAAGACGACGATGGTTTGCTGCTGCTAGATCCCATATTTGGCAATGGCAGATATATATACGATTCAGATACAGAACCGAACGGAACTCATTAGCGAGCTTTATAGCTTTATAGCTTTACAGGTTCAGATTCTTCATCTTCTTAGTCGTCGTCGTCTTCAGATCTAGATGTAGATACAGCTAGCGAAAAGCACAGAAGCTCAAGTTCTGGTCTTTGAAGCTGATAGAGGAAGATGGTTTAATAGCCATGGCATTTTGGGTCAGAACTGAGCAGAGAAATTGGAATGGAAAGAGACAAAGCAACTTGCAGATAGAGAGTGCTTCAACTTAAAGCTTTTTTTCTAAGAAAGAAAGAGAAAGCGATTTGAGTACCGCATACCGATGCCACCGAGCCATTTCTTATTTCTCTATTAGGCATAGATAAACAATTCAGATTTCGGGTTAGGAAAATAAAGCATGAATCTAACTTAAATGGCGTTGATAGCGAGTTTTAGATCGAATTTTAAGTTTTATCAAGTTAACTCATGAGTAATGTAAATCTAAAAATAAAATTTTGTTTAAAAATATTCGTTTCTTAACGCAACACACATGCATAAATGGACTAGAGTTCATATCTAAATTATTAAGTCTATCGTGTTATAATATTTTTTGAATTTGAATGACACAAAATACCTTTATTGATATATGTATAGTACTATTGTATAACTTAAAAAAATAACTGGTTTGCAATCTTATATTTCAAAATTTAAATTTTATAGTATAGTATGTATCTGCAATACTAATTTGGCCCCACACTCTGCCCTACCTTTACCTAATAGTACAAGCTATTTAGTGATTTTTTGGACCAGCCCAGCCATCTTTTTCATACTCATAATTGTATTGTTTTACTCAAATTATCCATAACAATATAATTACTTGTTTATTTCCAAAATTACATGAAAGTAAAGGTAGATTTGGTTTTCATCTTGTTGTGCACATTGGTTATCAAACATCACTGTTGATGAGTAATGTGCAGTGAGGAGCAGCAGAGACAGAGGCAGAGGTTTGTGATTGACAACATTTATGTGGAAAACAAGCATAGCCACTCTTGAGTATTGACCAAGACTTGTTTCCAACCCAACCTACAACACATGGTCCCCATTACTGCCAGCCATATGAAACCAAACCCCAAGGATTGGAGGTAGAGCTGGCATTCCATATTTTATGTTGGACTTTTTCGGGTTCGGATTGGAAATGGTGTAACCCGACCCACATTAATTGTGGATCGGAATATGGCCCGACACACATTACATTGACACAAGGCTAAAACTGTAAAAATCATCCCAATACCATTGGAAGCTTCAGATTAATCAAAGCAATTATTGCTGGGAAGTTTGGCAGATCCAACAAACCATAGGGATCCATTTTTCTTTGCTTCATGATCACATAGAGCTAACCAAAATGCACACCAATTCACATTAAATCAACTTTCACATCTCATTGTTGTATACAAAACTGAACATACAAGATCCACAAAAAGATCATGAATTAGGCACATTAATGTTCAACACTTCTGCATTGTTGTTACTCACAAAAGTGCCTCAGCAAGCAAGCACCGGGATCATTGCAGACGTTGAGATCAGAGATGCTTTCTACTCAACTGCCATGCAAACTGATCAACAGCTACCATGGCACGGGACGCTGACCCTATTGACCCATCGTACCTGCAGTGCAACGAGAGACAATACGTCAAATTCCACATATGATGTTTACACATTTACCTTTATGAGATCTGTATGGGAAGTGAACTGAGCCAACAAAAACGAGTAAAGCTTACAATGCAACTAAAATGAACGATGCTGTCTGCATAACAATAGCACCTTCACCAGCAGGTTTTGATGTGTTTATACACCTTGCGCAGAACCAATTCTCGTGAATGGATATGACCAAGTCTGTGAGAAGTATACGATCAACCATATTGTAAAATCATAGTACACAGGCAAAGATAACAAGCTGAACTCACAAATTGCACATGACAAAAGATGTACTCTCTCCGGGCTCTGTCCCAAAATGTGTGCCCACTTTTCTTTTTCTTTTTTATTGTTAGTAATGCATGAATTACCAACAATATTCTTAAGATAAGTTATTTAGAATCCTTGAGTTTTCTACGGCAAGAGCACTTGAGGATATATAAAGGGGGAACTTATCCTTAATTTTTACAAAAAATGGAAAAGTGGACGATCATTTTGGGACATAGATAGTATAGGGGATGGATACAGACAGCAAACATGAATAGCAGAGCAAACTCATCAGTGTTAATTGCATAACATTCACCTTGCACGTCATATCACTTTATAAGTCTTAAGAGTTCAATTAACAACTGGATGAATATTAATCAATTTGCTAATATTCAAGACAGAAAACAAAATATTTAAATTTCTTTTGCTAAAATCCATGTTTAGGTTCTAAATGTTGGTTAGCCTTTATCTCAATCACTATGTTGGAAACTCCACATGCATGAAAAACTGAGTACAAGACAACCAGGAAATATGACCAACATTTTGGTTTTATATGAGAAACGAGAGGCAGACAGAAAGAAACATTTATCAAAATTCAGGCTAGCAAATAAACATTACCTGACCCTTTAACTACCCTATTGAAGCCATTATTATTGTTCAGAATATGGGTTTTCACTGAATCATTTTGAGTCCCTTCAGAAGCAAACAAGGTAAACCATTTGGCATCACATTTGCAGCTTTAACAGAACTTACATTGGTTTTGCCCAATAGTGAAGCTATCCGTTTGGAGTTTGTCCCGTTTAATGAAATCAACAAATTGACCCAATTCAATTGGAGTAATGTTTATTCCTTCTTGTTCAGCACTGCAGGCACCCAAATAAACACTCATATACTGTTCTAGATGGAAGAAAATAATGAAACTCTATTTAAGTTAATGAATGTTCACAATACAACATAACATCAAAAAAGTATATGCAAGCACTCACTAACACTGATTCTAGAAGGCAATCATTATCACATGTATGTGGTTGAAACAGAGGGAGCTAGCTTTCAAAAGGGTACACAAAATTTGCAGACAACCTAGGTAACCACAGAGATTAAGAGATAGGTCGCTGGAGCATAAATGCTTTTGTAACCTTAACATTATCTTTATGTTATTGCTCAATTACCCAGAAAATGTAACCCGAATCTTCTCAATCCACCCATCAAACAAAAAGGAGATACTAATGGAAGAAGTGATCCAAAGTGTATCTCATGAAGGAATGTGCTATGCCTCCAACTATAAGTAGCTTGAGTTAAGCAATTCTAAGGCAAAAAAATAGTCTGAAGACTCAAGAGGATATATATATATATATAGAGAGAGAGAGAGAGGACTATTTATTAGGTTCCAACAAAATCTTCTGCTTCTTTGATAAAATCTAAGGATCTAAATCTTAATATGGACAACTATAGAAGCAGCAATAGCATAACAACTCAAAATCTGGTGCAGAAACTAGGGCATAGATGAGAGAGGAGCTTGGGTGGGGGTTGATGGGTCAGAATCGTAGTGGAGTCATTTGTTTCTGTGAAATGCATAAACCTAAAAAGGGAATATTGATTCAGTTGTGATAACTGATAAATGCTAAATTTAGGCACTTTTTCCAAGATCAAGCAGCAAGTAGATACTCGCACAATTTTTGCATAGTCATAGGGATTGAACAACCATAAGAGCTACTCCTTCACAACGGAACAAACTTCCATTTACTACAAGAAGCTCGAATCAAGCAATTCTAAAGCAAAAAAAATAGTGACTATCACCACTTGTGAGTCCAGATTCTATTCTGACTCAAAATGATTGAGAAAGTAGGAACTACAAGTAGCTTGAGTTAATCAGCTATAAAGCAAGTAGATACTCCCACAAACATTGCATAGTCTTAGTCGTTGAGCCACCAAAAGAGCTACTCATTCTCGTTCTCAACGAAACAAAATTCTAGCAGGTTTTATAGTACATTAGATTACCTAAAGTCAAACGCATAAAGTTAATTTTTTTTTTTTTTTAAACAAAAATTTGAACATGTCATGCATTTGGAAAGAAATGAGCACAAAGATCTACCATTTGACAATTATGTAAAAAACATTGTACCCAAAACCCTAAAACGATAAATTGGATTATCCTTACATTGTAGACAAGAGACGAGAAGGTCCAGTTGGATCATGATTAAGTAACAAAGCAGCCTTCAGAGGCTGTCCTGCAAATTGCAACAACCAAATCAGTTCATGAACCTTATTATATAACCATGAAAGCTTGATTTTGGATTGAGACTGACCAGAAGAGCCAATATTAGTAGAAGCCCACTTTTCCCAGGTCTTGCGAACAAAAGACCAATCCATCAATACTTAGCTGAGAAAAAGGAAACAATTTGATTAGAAACATAAGGAGCAAAAGATAAGGAAAACATGAAAAGAACTAATTTCATGCGTGGTTGAGAACAGAACTGAACTGGAAAGAAAGTGAAACCCAATTGGAGCAAATTCTGGATTCCTCGGCTGAAGCTGCAACTCACCGGCACAAGCGCACAGCTCAGTCTCAGTATCAGTCTCAGAGAGAGTAACGGTAGAATAATGCGGGCTTTCAGCCCAACCCATTGCAGACCCGTTTTTGTTTGAGTTAGAAAGACCTAACCCGTTTACAAGTGGCGATTTCCGGTTTCTGATCGGGTCGGCCGGTTTCGTTCAAGTTGGGTTCATTCGGGTAACAAAATGATTTCACTTTGTAGACATAAAATATTTGGATTTGTTTGACTTGAAAGTTGATTAGACCGGATTTCGAGTGCTCATAATGATCATCTCTAAATCCAATTCCGGCCGGGAAGAGTTGCGGGTTCTAAATCAGAATTCAAGTTTTAGGTGCAAAATGCCAACTATCGCTAATTTAATCAAAACCATGATAGTTTGAAGATTTGATCAACATAAGTTAAGTTCAACAACTGAATCGTCGAGTTTTAATTGTTTGCGTGTAATGTTTATGTTGCTGAAAAGGTTACCATATGGGCCAACACTAGCTCGGGGCCAACACGATTAGTATCCGTGCTAAAATGTTAATACGGGCGGGTAACATGACACATTATATGTGACTTAGATTGATATGACATAACCTAACATGACTCGACATAGTTATATGTTTGAATGTGTACCATGTGTTGCGTAATGACTCGTCTAATTAACCATTCGTGGGTGTTCTATAAGCCCAATATGAACACAAAATGAAAAAAAAAAAAAAAAAAACACTTAATTCAAACACGTTTATTTCATGCGGTATTGGGATTAAGCAACACGTGGATACATAATATGGGCCTTTATGGGCTGCAGTTTAGATATGTGGCCCAGCCCATTATTATTCAAATTAAAGTCCGGCCAAAATAAATTATAAATTGTAGGGTTTTGCTCTCTGCTTCTCTTACTCAATACAGTTACAGCTGAGCTCGAAGAAGACAAGAGCAACCAGTCTCCTCCGCCGAGGCCGAGCGAGCCACATTCGTCCTTGTTTTCCGGCGCCGGAGACGGGCGTTTCACATCACCATCTGTACCCTGATTCAAGGTAAGCTCTTCTCCTTTTCAATTCACCGTTTTCGAATTTGCTCTGCTTCTCTTCCGTGAATTTCGCGACCTGACCTAGCCTAGCTAGATGATACACAATTGAGCCTGCAAGTTTATACTGAATGTTCATAAATTTGTTTGAGATGCGAGCAGGATTTGAATTTTTTATACACAAAATGCCTAAAAAGAGTTCGTCGAAGAAGGTTAAAGAAGCTCAAGAGAGTCCTGTGGCTGTTGAAGTCACTGAGAAGGAGAAGAAATCATCTTCGGAAGTGAAAAAAATTGGTAATGAGATTGATGAAATATTTTCCAGTAAAAAAAGGAAGAAGCTTGAATCTGAAAAGTCTGGAAAGACTGAGAAGGTTAATGAAGATGACACAGAAAAGCCTAAGGAGGTCAAGAAAAAGAGTAAGTTGAAGAAGAAAAAGAGCAAAATTTCTGAAGAGGATGGATTCGTGGAACCACCTTCTCGGTCTAGGAAGAGAACTAATGACGGACTTGCGGTTTACACTGCAGAAGAGCTTGGCATTGGTAAGGGAGATGCTGGAGGAACACCACTTTGTCCATTTGATTGCTCGTGTTGTTTTTGATCGGAGTCCTGAGGCACCAACAAGTAGTGAACTGGGTTCTGAGTTTTACCTCAAAAGCTCTAGCTTTTTTAAGTTTTGGTGATTTGCTTTTAGCATAGTTGAGATCAAATTTGCTTCTTTTGATGTATACTAGCTAGAACAATGTTAACTTGAAGTAAAAGGCACCTCAAATTCGTATTTGAATGACAAGTTCTCAAAGGTAGCATTGGTATTGGGATGATTTCTTGTGTATCATTGTCAGCATTGTTGTTAGTTGTAATTTAAACATGGTAGTATTGGTGTTTGGCATGATCTCTTATGTATTGTTGACAACCGAATGGTGCTTTTGTTGCTTATGCCATTGTTGTAACTTGGAATTTAAACACAGTAACATTGGTGTTAGAGTGATGATTTCTTGTGTATAATGGTACTTTGATTGATTCCTGTCTTTGTTGTTAGTTGTAATTTAAACTTGGTAGCATTGATGTTTTGGCATGATTTCTTATATTCTTAAAACGTAATGGCCGTCTGGTTGCTTCTGCAATTGTCGTAACTTGGAACATGAACTTGATGGTATTGGCGTCGCTGTGTTGGGTATCATTTCTTGTGTATTGATGACAGCATAATGGTGCTTTGATTGCTTCTGTCATTGTTGTTAATAGCAATTTAAACATGGCAGTATTGGTGCTTTGGTTGCTTCTGCAATTGTTGTAACTTAAACTCTTATACAAGCTTGCTCATTATGTCTTTGTATTCACAAAACCCCATTGAAGCTCAATATCACACTCTGTAATTATCTTAGTATCTGGCATACACAACATAGATTGGGTTGATTTGATAATTGAATTTTGGTGATAGATTAGTGTGAATGATATAATATGCTTGTCATATTTTGGTATACAGAACCGCAGTAGAAGCATTGATATCCATGTAAGTTGGTGCAAATGACAACTGATATATTATCTCATTCTAGCTACTTTTATGGACATTATACCCCTAGACAAATTAAGTAGACAATTTAAATAAGCCCCGAGTCTCAAACTCTAGCAGTCTTAGTCTTAGAGATCGGGTTGCAAAAATTGTATCCTTTGGTTCTAGTAGTTTGCACAAGACATGACCAATATTAGCACTCACTTTTTGTAGGTTCGAGCAATTTAAGTTCCATAATGAATATTTTAGAGTCAAGTTGAAAATATATAACTTTATCCTAATCCAAAATAGTCTTCATTGTTTGGCTAGTGGGTTTAAATTTACACTAAAATAAGCATTTTCACTCTACTCGAAAAGTTGACCGATCTCATCTCATGTGACCCGAGTCTATAAACAGAAAACGGTTCAGATCTTAATTGCTAGCTATATGACCTGAAGGACGCGACTCATTTCGCTAGCAAAACCGACCATAAGCCTTAATTAGGCCAAGTTCAATCGGGTTGACCCTAAACAAGCCGGGCAAAAAAACATATTTGTTGACCTATTTTCTTATCCGGGACCGGTATTAACGATGCCGGTCAGGTAGCACGCAATCTGTTGGCCCATTTGAGTGCTCTACCATACAGAGTAGATTTTGTTGTGGGCGCATAAATAAACGGCGCACATATTCAAAGCTGCTTCCGCAAGCTCTGCTCCAATAATGCTCAAGCCTCTTCGAGCCCTTCCCAGCCTTCTTCCCATTCCGTCCTTCACAACCGCAAGGTATAATCTCAATCTCAGTCTCAGTTCATGGTTACGATTCACATTCAATTGCTCGATTAATAGATTTTGTTTGTTTCTCAATAATCAGCAGAGCTTGTTTTTGCAAGATGAGCTCATCTCCGCCGCCGCCGCAGAAGCAGCCTCCTTCCTCTCCTGTCTGTCCCAAATTCGTATCCGTTGAAGGAAGCGATTTCTATTCAAGAAGTAAACCGGATGGTATGCATGTATGCATTTATGGTTCATGTCACTTCAAAACAATAATATTAATCAAGCTTAAAGTGTATGGTTCGTTCAATTACTGAACTTGACCTGAAATTGCTTAAAATGTATGTTCAACTTTCATATTGGATAGAGAAAATATGTGGAGTAAACGCATGAATTTTTTGTTTTCATGATTTCCAAATGTAATGACATTTGAAATGTAATGGTGTTATGTGTGTGTGTGTGTGTGTGACTGTGTGTATGGTTCATGTCACTTCAAATTGCAGCTTAAAGTGTATGTTTGGTTCAAGTACTGAGCTTGACCAGAACTGCTTAAAATGTCTGTTCAGCTGTTGTTTTGAATAAAAGAAAATATATGGAGCTAACACGTGAATTTTTGGTTTTCATGATTTGCAAAGTGTGAATGACATTTGAAATGTAATGGTGTTTTATAGGTTTTCGATTCAGTCTTGTCTCATACAACATTCTGGCTCAGGTGCTGAAATCTCTCCAGCCTTTTTGCCGTGATAACAGTAGCTTATTCATCTTATGCACTGTGTTCTATCTTAGTAGTGTTTGGACTGGAACTTTTGATCATGAAAATGGGAATCTTCCCATTCCCATTTCATTTTTTTATTTATTCAAATGCTATCTTATTGGTTGTACATTGTGTGATAGTTATTTCAAGTCACTATACTGTGTAGGCTTATGTGAAGAGTTCGCTGTTCCCACACTCCCCATCTCCTTCTCTTAGGTGAATCTCGTAACTTCGGTTTCTTTTATTTTTATAATGAAATGTTTGGCGATTTTCTTTAATTAAATACATACATTTTCCATCTGCATGTAGTTATACTTTAATGTGAAATGCATGATACTATGATATCTTCAAAGACACTAGAAATCATGATTCTGGAGACGTCTTTGTTCTCAGAGCTAAAACTGTTCAAATATGCGCTGTTGGCCCTTTATTTTATGTTGATGTCCTAAAAGAGAAGGGTCTTAGTGGGATGTAAAATTTCAAACTTTGGACATTATTTGTTGCAACTCTATTATTTTTTTTAACATCAAAGAAATATGATCAGCTGATGCTAGTTAATTGTGGATCATTGTAGGTGGAAAGCTCGTTCCCAGGCACTTTCAACAGTATTGAAAAACCTTGGTGCTGACATCCTCTGTCTACAGGTCTTGTGATCCCTTAAATCATTGTTTGAAGATATGGTTAATTATTTTATTAGTTTCTTTTGTAATTAACATTGTGATTAACACTTGAAGCTTCAACAGGAAGTTGATGAATATGATACCTTTTATAACACAAACATGGAGAGCCGTGGGTATTCAAGTATATATATTCAAAGAAATGGAAAAAAGCGTGATGGGTGTGGCATATTTTACAAGCCCAATAGGTACAGTACATGCTGTTATTTTTTATACATTATATTTGCATATCTGAAATCTATTAACCTATTTTGGTACTGTATACTTCAGTGCAGAGTTGGTTTTAGATGAGAAAATAGAATACAATGATCTTGTAAACTCAGTTCAGGATGGTACCTTATCAGATGATGATAAACAAGTGGATGGAAATCAAGAAACTGAACCGGAAAATGGTAATTATTTTGTTAATTTCCTTTTATTGCTGGTTTCTTGTGCCAGTTTAATCTTTCAATATTTGTAAATATGTGTAAGTGATAACTAATTACTTGTCCATATAATTATGATTGGAATTTAAATGGACATTTAAAGTTCATTTACAAAATTATGTGCTGTGTATTGCATTGTCTTAGATATGTAACTCCCCTGTTGTTATCCTAATCATTTGCATATGCTTTCAAGGAAGGTTGGAACTTTACATTATATTTTACGAATATTATTAAGATAATGTGTATGGATATTAATATATCACTTTTCAGGCTCGGGGCGAGAAACTACTGCAGAGGGTCGTGGCGATCCTAATGATCCTCGTGTAAGATTGAAACGTGACTGTGTTGGAATAATGGCTGCATTTAGACTCAAAGATCCTTCAAATCAACTTATTATTGTTGCAAACACACACCTTTACTGGCAAGTGATTAATTTTTTATGAGATGTCTTGTTTTTTCTTCATTGCCTGTAGTCTTTAATAAGTTATAAATAGAATTTATCAATGTAATTTTAATATATATGTGCTTCAGGGATCCAGAATGGGCTGATGTCAAGCTTGCACAAGCTAAATATCTTCTGTCACGTCTAGATCGATTCAAAAATGTGGTATCTGAAAAATTTGAGTGTACACCTTCTGTTATATTGGCTGGCGACTTCAATTCAATACCAGGGGATAAGGTTCGCACATACAATATGTGTCTTTCTCTGAGTGCTATTTCTTGTGTATTACTGTTCAGACCTTTCCAGTCGGTTATGTTAGTATCTGCAGCGTATACATAATACATGTTTGAACCATGCAAACTTACCATTTTAAATTGAAAGAATTATAGAACATACTCAAAGTGAGCAGTGAGCACTAATGTTCATTAGAACCTCAATTAGCAAATTGTTTCCTTGCGTCTGTAAGAATGAAAATTGAACTTTAGCAAAATATATTTTGCCCCTCCGAAGGTTATTATCAATACTGAACAAAATGTGATAAAAATAATATTGCATAGATAGATGGCATGGTGCTCTAAATTTAGAAATCAATTTTGGGACTCAAACCACCAGAATTGTAACACATCCCAAAATCTTCTTAAAATTCATATCTATAAATTGCAGTCTAGTGTCATACCCAAAATTGCTTTCTGTGGCTTGTATGCCCATCATCTTTAAGTGTCAAATAAACTGATATGATAAGCTCCCGGTGTCTTGTGAGGAACCGAAAGGCACCCATATTTGAGATGAGCATAGCCTAATTAGTACTCCTTCCGTCCCAAAATGAGTGTCTTGTTTGTTTTGTATTTTTGTCCCAAATGAATGTTCTCTTTCCTTTTTTAGAAAGTTAGTTTGTATGAATTACCATTAGTATCTCTATAATAAGTTAGTTAGTATCCCTCAAGTTTGTTACAACACACGTCGATGAGGATACAAGAGGAAATGTACAACACTTACTAACTTCTCCTTAATTTTTCTCAAAAAGAAGACAAAACACTCATTTTGGCACGGATGGAGTAATATTTATGGGCTAATAGTATTAGCATGTACTTTGGTTAATTAGATTTTAACAAAATACACTTCAACTATGTCAGGAAGTTCAAATGTTACACATATGCATTGTTGAAATTGGTTTAAGCATATCCTTTTTTTGTTACAGGTTTACCAATACCTTGTATCAGGCGACTCTTCATCGGCGCCTCCTGAATGTACAGAAGAGCTTCCCATTCCACTCTGTAGTGTTTATGCTCTTACAAGAGGAGAACCACCATTCACAAACTGCACCCCCGACTTCACGAATACCCTTGACTACATATTCTTTTCTCCTTCTGGCTATATAAAACCAGTCAGTATCCTTGAACTACCAGAACTTGAATCACCTGATATAGTTGGTGGATTACCAAATTACCACCACCCAAGTGACCATTTGCCCATAGGTGCTGAATTTGAAGTGGTTGAGGCATAAAATTTTATATAGAGTAAGTTAGAGATTCTGTGAAATTTGATTTTGTTTACTCTTCTTTTTCTTGTTGCATCAGAACTGATCTTTCAAAATATATTCGTTGCTGGTTCTGCTTTGTGATACTATAGATATTTCATTCATTTATGATTTGATGAAGATACCCTCTCAGCAAGAAACTGAACTGTTACATCATTGGTATTTCTGTAAAAATAGTTTGATTATCTCAGTGTGACTTGACTTAGATTACAAGTGATTAATCCTGCATACATATTTTGCCTTGCCGTGATTATTGGATGGCTTTAATCCATCATTTGAGGATAGGTTGAGGAATGGATCGACTCGTGCTCCCCATAAATTGGAAATGCAATTGTTGGTAAACCTATGTAGTTCAGTTTAGAGCTAACGAACCTAGAATAGTAATTAATGGGTGAAACCCCATTACCATGTCTTTAAACAGAGGTAAAAATTAGTGAAAATGATAAAAACTGGAAGTTAGACCTCAATTTTCTTGATGTTCAACTGCTCACGTGCTTATTTGATAATTTACTATTTGAAGAAGAGGCCCTGGCCACATATCACCTTAGTTTTTATTGTCGTTATCAATCGACAATGAGTTTCTGTCATGCTGTTGTCTACGTTTCTCTTTTAACCTAACTCACATAAAAAATTTAAATCTTGTAAATAAGAGTTTAGCATTTTGGTGCTTATGATTATTTCAATTATATATGTTTTTCTTTCCTTCAGATTCTAGAAACCAATAAAAAATATTACTTTGCTAGCATGCTGATTGAACTTTAGCTGTGGTTATGAACCTGTTTTTTGCCATGATTTATTCTTGAAATGAAATTTCTTTGTTTAAGACATCTGTTGGCTCATCATTTAGCTGTTGTGCTTAGAAGTTAGGAAAATATGCTTAATTAAAATCTTATTCATTAGATAATGCAATTATTTGACAGATATAGCCGTGAAGATTTATTTAAACACTTAAAACATAAAAAATAAATAAAGAAACAAGAAAATGACACAATAACTCCACAGCACATACTAGCACAGTACTGGAGCATGCTATGCAGTGAGAGGTACTGTTGAAGGAACAACGGGGATCGAAAAATATGGATGGCTCTGTAATGTTTTGTTTCCCACACGCGGACCCTTCTTGCGAAATGCTTTGGTCTTCCTTAAGATGAAGCTTATAGAAGAGATGAGGCACCAAAAGCTTAATCGAGGATGTTCTCGTTCCCAATTACCTAGCACCTTTCTTCTTTGAACCTTAGCTTTCTTTGGTTTCACACTCTTTCTATCGCCATTGCTTTCCTCTAACCCGTTTAATTGACACCCCATCATAATATGATTCTCCTTGTGCAGGTGGCGAGGACTCATTGTATGTCTAGACGGCATGATACTGGCTGCATTCTCTTGGTCTGACATTTTACGGGTGAATTTTTTGTTGGTAGCGTGCCAGAATGGAGGAAGGCAAATAAGTTGAGTTGCCATGGAAAGTAATTGCCTAAATGTTTATTTTTCTGGAGGAAGCTGAGTGGTGACGAAGCGTTAGTACTTTGATGGTTTATATAGCAGTTCTATGAGCTCATCGGGGCCTTTCAAGTGAATTCTTTATGGTACTGGATCATGTGAAGTGCAGGACCACTGGACCCGGCCTAACTGGTAAGGTTGAATTGTCATTTTCACAAACTTTTTTGTTTGATAATTGCATATTAGAGAAACAAAGCCATCCTAGTTCTGATTATATCATTGGCTCATTGCCTAACAAGCAACTTGTTTTGCAATTCTTGAGGATATTTTTTTATTTAATCATAGTTTCTTGAGATCAAATAGGCTGTGGAAATGACCAAAGCCTAAATGGTAAGTTGAGAATTGTCATTTTCGCAAACTTCATTGCTTGATGATTGCATATTAGAGAAACATAGCCGTCCTCGTTCTGATTATACCGTTGCCTAACAAGCAACTTGTTTTGCAATTCTTGAGGTATCTTTGACTAAATCACAGTTATTTGAGATCAGAATAAGGTAAGGTTGAATTGTCCTTATCATAAACTTTCTTTTTGATAACTGCATATTAGAGAAACAAAGCCATCCTAGTTCTGATAATACTGTTGCCTAACAAGCAACTTTTTTGCGATTTTTGAGGATATTTTTACTTAATTAGATAGTTTCTTAAGATCGGAATATGCTGTGGAAATCTGTTATAGGTCCTTTTTGAGTGCATAGTGATGTGTATTAAATGAAACAAGAGATGCCACAATCATTACCTAGGAATATTTTGCTGAAGAGCTTAGTAAAAGGATTGTCTGATCAGTTGCAATGATTTTGCTAGCAACTCTTGTTGATAATATTAGTTGCAAGTCATTGAAAAGTCACAACCATCATTTAATTAGAAAATGAAATTTCAATCGTAGTGGATTTTATGGGTGACAACTTACGCTTCAGCAAAACACTAGGAGAAAAAAAATATATCTAGGGGAGGTAGTGTTGGATGGGAATGTCGAAGACGGATTTCTGGCAACACTAGGAATGATAAGATTATGAATGAGAGCATTCAAATACAAGTTTGGTAGTTTCAATTGATGATAAGATTAGGAATAACCGTTCAAGAGGAAATGTACAACTCTAGCGGACTTTTTCTCAAATTTTCTCATAATGGAAACTGAGACTTATTTTATGACAGTAGGAGTAAAATAGTGCATTGTAGAAAGTGAAGAGGAGATATTAGGAAGAAAAGAGAGGATGGTTATATGTTCTCCTAACTCCAGGGTTAGAAAAAGATGGAACATTCGTTGTGTGACTGTTGAATTTAATGGAGAGGGTGGTGGCTCAATGAAAACTAATAAACAACAAAAATGACTAGTAATTTTGGGACCATTAGATCTAGAAATAGTACTAACATTGATTTCCCCCAGTGTTTAGGGCACTGCACAACCATTCATTACTGCCCATCATTTTCCCTCTCTATCATCTAGAAACTTCAACACTGTGCATATGATGGGATGTGTTCTATTGCATATGTTAAGTAACATCCTAAAACTGGTTGTCAGATTCCACAAACATGAATAGATCTTACAATATGCTGGACCTGTAAAACATGCACGACACTATACGATATGTCATATGTGTTAAAATAGTATGTAGAGCTGGCAATTATGTTGTTTTCGTGTCAGTTTTATCTAAACAAGAGATCAGGAAATTTAATTATGATACTGCTCTCATCTTTATTTTCACTCTCTTACCCCGAGAGCAATAGATTTAGATGATAGGTTTAGACGCTTGAGAAAAGGAGATGGGATGAAAACACATAAATTATGACCTATTCTCTGCTACTTTCTAAAATGGTAGCATGCATAGTGTCACGGCCCGCACCAAACCCACAACATTTTCACAGCCCAGTCCGCATCCGCGTGCAGCCCAGTCTGCATCCGCCCACCA